>CAUYRB010107709.1:0-14206 GCA_963574695.1 Propithecus perrieri | reverse complement strand
TTCTGAGCGCTTCTCACACTTGACAACACTCAGGTCTAACACTCAACATTAAAGGTCAAAGTCTCACCTAACTGAGACTTCTGAAGCCATCCAAGTTCTCTCAACTTGCATACTCTTTCCATCAAAATAAGTGAATATCTTCACCAATTTCTCCTTCTTCCCCCCGGTAGCACCAGCCTGGGTCTCTCTTCCTACTCTCAGTTCCAAATTCCCACTCAACTGTGTATCTCCCATAGTACCTGACTCAGTAACGTGCACTTAACTGATATTCAGTAAATTCTGATCAAATGACTTACTGAACTTTTCAACAAGGAAGACTTAGAATCAGCCCAGTTTTTGAAATATGAATTGGAAAATCGCTTTGATACAACCATGGCTTATGCACTTTTTGTTTATTTTTGATCGTGGTTTATAAACATATTGCTTGTTTGTTTTCAATATATTTCAAAAAGTATAAATACAGTTAAAGTGAAAATCCAGATTTTCACAGAAAGTACTAAAATGAGGCCTGAAAACAAAAAATTAAAATTCTAGACTTAACCAGAAGTACCCTCTTCCCTCCCCAAATCCCTGTACCTGTGAGTGTAGGTTTTTTGGCTGTCTTCACCGCTGCCATGAACATGTATTCACTATTAGGGTCATGAACATTGGATTGATACTTCTGAAAGGAAAAGCCAGAAACGTGGTTTGTCACTCGCTCCTCCCCATCTCCATCTTTGTTTTTTGACTATTTTATATTCTTTGTTGAGGTGGAATATGACAAAAGCATATAAATGTGATGTAGGTACCTGGCTTTAGGCTAAGTAGGAGAACAATATGAAAGGGCTTTACATAAAAAGAGCTTTCTACTGAACTTCCTTCCTCACTTTTGCTTTTATTGCTTCTTCCCCAGTAGATGCAGATGTGGGCCCAATCTCATTCTCTTCCCTCTTTATCTCTCCTTTCAAATTCCAGTCTGGCACAGCTATACGCTGTCTGGCCAATGACCACATCGTGAATATACTTGAGTACTAGCATACTCCTAGAATATGCAGAATGGTACAAGTTCTTTAATTGAGAAAGTGTATCGTGAAAACTAAAAAGAATATCCCCTGGCACAGACAGATTTTTATTGTTGTCATTGTTGTTGTTTATCTTTCTGAATAGCTTTTTGGTAGTTTTCTTTAAAAGCAAGGAGTCTAATAACTTACCTTGTAAAGAAGCTGGCAATTGCCTTCTCAGCTACTATTGCCACTTCACAAGACTTTCTCACCAATTGTTTTTAACTTAGCAGTTCAGTGAAACTTATAACTGTTTCATCTCTGTCCTCTTAGGAAGTTTAAATTCAAATTTGCAGCCTACGCGTAATAATTTTTAAAAAATCAAAGGCATCTATTTTTATGTTTTAACCTTCCTCCTGACCTTTAGTCTTCTCTTGGCCCCAGTTTCTTCATCTTTTTGAGCAACAATAATAATACTATATCTCTCTGTAAGCCATTGAGTCAAGTCTTTCTGGAATATGTGTGCTATAACACAAATAAATAAATAAACTTCTGTTCCAAGTGATTAATTTAATTAGTAGGTATATCTTGGGGGAAAGGAATTGTCTGGCAAGAGCAATGTGTACTTTTGATGAACAAATAATCACTGATATACCTCAGTAAAGCAGATTCAAGAAAAGATAGAAATTACTCACCTTTTTTGTAATCCAAAAAGTAAATAAGCATCCCAAAACACAGACTACAGCAAAAGCTGCACATCCTATGTATAACCAGAATTTCAGTAGGCAACAAACTTCTGATTCTGTGTTAGAAAAAAAGACATATTAATAAAAAACTCTGAGAATCAAATCTCCTCTTTCAGTGCTAAACCACAAGTTCTTTTATCAAATTTAAAAGAGCTATTTAATCAAATGAAGCTTTTCTTTATAACGACCATGAAATCCAGCAAATGGCAACTAACGTCATCCCGGTATTACAGCAAGGATCCAGAAACTAAAACCTAAAAGACTATGCACGTATATGTTTATAAATGTAGTTAATAGAAATGGCTTTTCTGCCTATATATTTGCAAAAGAGTTAGTAGTAAAAGTAATGTTATAAAACTATGATTTTTCAATCATCTCATTCCATTCCACAAACACAGCACAAAACCAAACCTAAAATCTTAGGTAAGTAGAGATGATAGCCATTATTAAGCCATGACTTTGGTTATTCGTCTTAATTTTTTTCCTGATTTTTAATGGTATAGGTGTTTTAAAGAAAACATGACCCATTTCTAACTCAGCAGTCTATGTGAATAACTTATATATTTTTAATACTGATTAAATTAATAATAATAAATCATCCCTTATATATCCTCATCATAAATAATTGCCATCAACTACAACTAAATGAACTCTAACACAAAAGGTACTTATTTGTCTAATTGTTTTCATTAGTAAGAAGAGTTGTTAAAACATGTATGTATTCTTAAATTTGGAAGATGAAAGCAATGTCTTACCATAAATATGCAAATATTCTCTTTTAAGAATGCCTGTTTGAAAAGGAGGAGGATCAAAAATTGATAGTTTGCAGAAGTAATAGCTGGTATGAGAACTGTCCAAGTTATACAGAAAAAAAGAGACACTGTTGTTGGACAATTGAGATTTACAAAATTTCAGATTCTCAATGGACACAGCGTTTCCACTATCCATTGTCTTAGTGAGATCACAAAGTATTTGTTCCCCTTTCAGTAACTGCATTTTAAATTGCTGGACAATCTCAGGATATTTGCATAAAACTTTTACACCTCCATTGTGAAACGAGAACATCTCATAATTGGCAGAATCGTTGATTTCTCCTGGATAAAAAGAAAGATAACAAGAAAAAGTGACATTTCATAAATATATTTCCCTGATAATTGTATTTTAACATAAAATTAACTTCTTCTATTCATGAAGTCCTGAAAGAGCTTCAAGCCCCCCCCAAAAAATAACATAAAGCTGTGTCCTAGAAAAATAACCTAATCAGAAACTTGCTTATCATATGTGAATATATAACACGGAATATATTGAATATTAAATAATATATTTACATAGTATGAATCAAACAGGTATGGTCCCTGCCCTTTGGCTGTTTTCATAATAGAGGCAGATGATAAACAAATAAATATGTAGTGATGCACCACAATTTGTGTTAGGAATGGAATACTACTTGAATAACAGTAGCAGGATTGGGGTGTGTCGTAATTTTGACAAGACAATCAGAAAAATGCCACTTTAAGGAAATGAGTTTTAAAATTGAAATTAAAGGATGAGTAGCACTTAGCCAAACAAGGAGAAACAATGTAGTTTAGGAAAAAAATTTTCAAAAGTACAAAATATCTTAAACCGAAGACGATTATATATAATTGTACGTTTACATTATACCCTCCTACTGGAGAGCAGAAGAACAGACAAATCATTTTCAAGTGACAGAAACGTGTTTCCTCTGAACCTCATCCACTGAGAAACCAAATCAAGTCCTGATATAAAGCTAAGCCCCAGATTTTTATTTACATTTTCATATTTACAATAAATTTAAGCTCTTAGGAAGAAGCCAAAGTTGTTTTTGTGAACTACACAGAGATCACAGAAAGAAGAAACTGAAATAGTTTGGGCCTGGTTATGGATTCTGAATTATTAAATTATAAATTCAAACTGTTCTTTGCCTTCTTTTTCTTTTTTCTATTTTCTTATTTAATGTGACAAAGTTTCATGCTGAAATTGTTTGAGAAAATTATTAGCATGATGGTCTCTTACTTAAGTTTTGAAATCTCTTATCTTTATTTTTGAGAAAACTATATAACAAGTGTAAAGAATTTTCAAGGAAAAAATTGCCTAGTCCTCCAGGGAAATAGAAATGCCATTTGTATATTTTTGCTCTTTAGCTTCCAGAAACACACTTATTTTATATAGCAAACACACTATTTTGTGTTCTCTCTTGTCATTTAATGTCATATCATAAATATTTCATTTTTACATAGTCACCATAATTATCCTTTTTAATGACTATAAAACAGGACATAATGTTAACCCATTATAATTTATTATAATTGATAATAAATTATAACTATAACTAAAGTTGGGTGTTGGGGTTATGTTATTTTTAGCATTTTGATTTTATGTAAATATGACATTTTGTCAAATTGTTTAAACGTTATTATTACACTATATATTGCCATTTTGCTTTCTGAAATTTATAATAGGATTAACATTATGCAGGAGGACCCATTTGCCACACCTCTGCTTGCACTAGTTGCCTTGATTTTATTTAAGATTCACCACAATTACTTATTTTTCTTAATATCTCTAGGCTTTAATTTATATCTCTCTTACTACTATGGAATAGAGTTTTTACTTGGGAATTGTTCTGAAAATAAGCACAAGTGTTCCAGCTTTCAGTTATGGCAGTCCCTATTATTCAAACTAATTCCCACGCCAAAACAACCAAAAATGCTGAAAAAAATGTCTAAAAATATTATTGAAAGGACTAAACAGCTGAAACAAAGGAGGAGAAATTACTAGGTTAAATGTGAAGGGAGAACCAGAATTTAGAGAAACAAGCAGAGCTTGGAAGCCACTTTTACTCTGAGAACATTTGCAGTTCTCCCAAATTCAAACTTTTGTTTTTATATCTCAACTCCTAGAGTCTGCAAAGTGAGGAATCCAGTAGAAGACCCTCTCCCCAATAAGTTGGGATCCCAAAGAATTACATCCTTACAGCACAGGTAAACCAGAAGTCACCCAGCCCCCATTCAGATTATAACCCACCTTCAAAGCACTTCAATGGTCCAGAAAACCTCAATCCTTGCATTTTGTTTAAGGTAGTCTTGTACTATTATTACCCCTTGGCTTTTGAAAGTAAAAATGCACACTGTTACGGGAAGAAAAAATTTATATCCTAGGCCTCAAAATATTTACACAAAATATTTAAATTCAATGACAAGCACACCATAGAAATAATGAGACACACAAGGAAACAGGGTAACAACAGAAACAACAAACTACAAAAACAAACCCACAACTAATGTATTTGAATTATCAGGTCTCCAAAATAAAACAATTGAGTTTATTATTCTTAAGGAAATAAAGAAAAACTTGTAATAATATCTGCAATACACAGTAAATTTTTTTAAAGTCAACTAATTTGAAAAAGAACCAACTAGAATTGGCTAAAAAAATGCACTGAGATTTAAAACTCAATGGATAAGTTTAATACATATTAGAGCTAAAGGGAGAATTGATGAACTGGAAGATGGCTTATAAATTATTCAGAATTCAGTCACAATCCACAGATTCAAGAATTCCAACAAATCACAAGCAAATTTTTAAAAAATATACACACCTAAACTTATTTTAGTGAAAATCCTAAAAGTATCCAGAGAAAAGAGAGTGATTGCCTTCAAAAAAGCAGCTATTAGACTGACAGGTAAAAGCCATGATACAGTGGAATTATATCTTATATCTTCAATGTGCTGGAAGAAACCGTCAATATAGAATATAATGTCTAGGTGGATAGGGAAGGCATATGTGATTTGAAATTTATATAAGTGAAGTGTGCGTGTTGTAATTTCTTGCATAATCACTAAAATATAGAAACCGATTATGTAACCTAAGTGGATAACACAAAATTCAGTCTAATAGCTTTATCTAAAGAGGGAGAAAGAGTTGGCATCAGGAAGGAAACAGAGGTGGAAAGCTTTCTGTGTGCTGACAGTGTTTTATTTCTCGACCTGTGGTGATTATGGGAGTGAGAGAGTATGCTTTATCCACTAAATTATCCATTTATAGTTTTTTCACTTTTCTCTATGGACATTTCATTCTACAGTAAAATGTTTAAAAGAATACAGAAGGAAAATAATGCTTGCTTCATTTTAAAAACTAGAGGGAATGAGGTGAGCAAATGGTAAATGGGGAAGAACTGCCAGCATGAGAATAGGTGCAGTCTAGATTAGATTAAAATAAAGGGGCCTTATTTGTCTGAGAGTAAATTACGTTGCCTTACTGTTGCTTTGATGCTTACGTCTCTACCGTCTGCTGCATAAGATAAAATCAGTGGACTGGTTCTCAGTTCCTTTCAAAATGCTCAGAACAAATTTCCCAGAGATTTTAGAATGGCAGCAAGTAAACCACAGAGAGATCTTGGAGCAAAAGTGTCTGTGGCCACACAGACATAGATGCATTACCTTCTATTTCTGCAGATGGTTTTGTCAGCAACATTTTCCCCTTTGTACCCACGCTGTGACCAACACAAAAGGAAATTAATGATTGGCAGTGCAGAGTGGTGGAAGTGCAATGCAGTGATTCCCAGGGAAACCACAGGCAAATTCTGGCTCCGCCACTAGGAAGGCTCTGTGACTAGTGTTCCCCCCTTATCTGGGAAGTAAGAAAGTGTTACAAAAACATCTTAAAGTTCTTTCCAACGCTTACTTTCTACAGATTCAGAATCAGAACAAATCCAGATGAGACAAAACAACCAAAAGAGCTAATACTTTACTACTGGCTGAGTCCTCCACAAGGGAAGCCATGTTCCCATAATTCTCTGTCTGTCTCAATATCATAATGGGCTTTTCCAGGGAGTCAGAAGAAATTAAAACGAATGAGACTATTGTTCTTGCCCACAAAAGTATTTAGGTAGGGATAGGAAAGCTGTGCCTCCATTTTTCTTAAATGGTATGCCAAGAGTGTGTGCCATTAACATAAATTGGGGATTCCAAATTGTCATTTGTATTGGACACTTTTAATTATTCATTTTATCATTTTTAACCTAAAAACTACCTGGGTCACTTTTTGTTATTAAATGTAGTGATAAGAAAGCTGACTCAGGTTTCCACATATCAGTGTTCAAGCTTTCCATTTGGAAAACCATTTGGCAACTCTAAATCTGCAATTTGAATGTTTTCAACTATGGTATTTAATCAATTACTTCATAATTACTTTGGCATCTAGAGAACAGATGTGCTTGTTATGATTTTAATATCTGTCCCCTCTGAAACTCATGCTGAAATTTAATCCCCAACGTAATGTATTAAGAGGCTGGACCTTTAAGAGGTAATTGGGTCATGAAGGCTCTGTCCTCATGAATGAATAAATCCACTCATGGGTTAACGAGTTAGTGGATTAATGGGTTCTCACAGGAGTGGGTTAGTTATCATGAGAGCATGTCTGTTACAAAAAGCCATGTTGGCTTGTTCTCTGTCTCTCTCTCTCATTCACCAGATAATGCCCTGCCCTGTCCCACCTCAGGACTCTGTGGAGTGTCCCCACCAGCAAGAAGGCCCTCACCAGATGTAGCCCTTAGACTTTGAACTTCCAAGCCTCCAGAACTATAAGAAATACTTTTTTTTCTTTGTAAATTACCCAGTCTCATATATTCAGTTGTAGCAACAGAAAACAAACTAAGATAATGCTCAAATACCAAATCACAAATTCTCCTTAACCTTTGGTGACATTTGAAAAATAATACCAAAAGGAGACTAAATAAAGCATGTAATGGATAAATTTAAGGAAAATCTGAATATATTAGTTTCCTATAACTACATATGCAGCTAGGAGCTTCTTTTCTTCTTCTCCTTCTTCTTCTTCTTCTCCTTCTTCTTCTTCTCCTTCTCCTCCTTCTCCTCCTCCCCCTCCTCCTCCTCCTTCCTCTTTTTTCTTTTTCTTTTTTAATTTCCCATACCAGGAGCCAAAAGCAAGAATATTTTCTCCACCCTCCTTTTATGGTCGCTCCAAATCTAATATTCAACCTGGAATACTAGTATGATAGCACAAATTTTTATAGACAGTGTCTGTTCTGACTGGTTGGGCATCAAATCTACTTGGTCAATTTCTCCACCATACCAGCCTTGAAAAATTATGACTATCCCCTCGCCAATCTCTTTCTTCTTGCTCTTTCTTCCTTTCTCTCATGCTTACATTTTTTCCCCTACACCACCTCTTAATATAAAATCCTCCTCCAAAATATTCTCTCTTGCCCTATCTTTGATATGCTCCTCACTCTTCCTAATGTACCATTTCCATCTTCAATAAATTCTCATAGACACCGTCCATGTTTCAGGCATCCTATAAACACCCTTACCTTCATATTCTTTGTTTCCTATAACATGATTTAACCTCTTCCCAGCATCATACAATCTGACCTGCTAAACTTAGAAATCATACAGTAAGTCTAATTCTTTCATGTACAGATAACTGAAGGTCCAGACAGATTAAATTATTTGCCTGAGGTCACATAGCTTCTTGTGTGCATGAAAGAATTTTGGGTCAATCCACAAAGCACCACTAGCAACAACCAACAGCAGTATAATTGAAGCAGGCAACCACATGAAGCTAGACAATGGTCACTAACAACTGAGTCACATAGGACCACTGTTAAAATCTGTCTACAGGAAGAAGGCCTAATTTCCTGTACCTCTATTTTATATCCAGCAGAATCTTCTCCTCCATCTCAGCTGACACGGGACCAAATCTCGCTCTGGGACTTACAAGAGCTTCCTAATTACAAGAGCTTCTGCTTCACCCTTGCCCATTTACAATTCATTCTCTAAGAGAAGCCAGATTCTCTTAGAGAGCCATATGTAATCAAATAGTGTCCTTGCCCAGCTTAGAAACTTCCAGTGGCTTCCCATCCCACTTATAATGAATCTGACACCTTGCCTTGGCTTCCCATGAGTTCTGTGACCCTTCCTGCACCTCCAATGCCAAGTTAGACCACTCACTCACCACACTACAGTCACACTTTCCTTCCTTCTAATTCCTCAAACACACCAGGCTGGTTCCCAGGGCTTTGAATTTCTCATTTCTCTACCTAAAATGTTCTCTCTGATCTTCACCTAGCTGCTTCTTTCTCATCATTCGAGAGTAACTCTTGTTTAGTGACCATTGGCCACCCAGTCTAAAGTACACATCCAAGCCATTTTCTATCATATTACCTGAGGTAGAGTATTTATCACTGTCTGAAATCATATGGTTTATTTGTTTGTTTTCTTGTTTATTTTCTGGCTGCCCCACTATAATGTAAGCTTGACAATCAGGGACCTTGTTGGTCTTATTCGCCAATCCATCCTAAGTATCTACAATAGCACCTGGTAAGTAGTAAGTTGCAATAAATGTTTATTGGATGGATAGATGGATAGACAGATGGATGGACAGGTGTATAGTTAGATGAACAAATGAATATGTAGATCTCAGTGACATTATAAATCTGAGCAGATGAAATATAGAACAAAAGAACTAAAAGGACTTTTAGAAATAAGTTAAACCTTTCATGTTGTGTTTTACATTTGTCAAATTAAACTGGAGCCAGAAAAGGTGACTATCTCGCCCAGGATTACATAGCTCATACCTGGAACACAATCCCTGAGTTAGCTATGTCTTGCTGCTTTTTTTCTGGAAACAAGCACATGAAGATATACAGTCATGTGTACAAGACATCACCCCAACTGGGATGTAAGGTCTAATGAAAATTATCTGTCTTAGCTGTAAAGAAAAAGTTTCTCTACCTGCAAATATCCACTGGGCTCATAAATACTTACACAGATGATTGATGATTCTCTTGGCCCTTATACGTCTATAGAAGAGAGCACAAGTTTAAAGCTGGTTGATCATTTGGATCCCCCAAATTACACAGCTATTAAATTTGCCCAATATATGACTAGGACAGAGGCCCCTGAAACAGTGACTGTTCTAATATACCCAAATGTTTTATGAACACAGCATGTTACTGATCTGTGATAGAAACACCATACTATATCTTTTAGCACTTAATATATTGTTAAAAACACAAATAGAAATACGTGCTCTTGAATCCTGGCAATGAGTCTTAAAAATCTGAATATTAAATATGAGTTTTTGTCTTGCTATCCATAGCTGTTTACTTTGTGTTAGAACTCCTAGAGTATAATCACCCTAGAGGAAAGATACTGTATTTTCTTTGTTACATTGAGTACCATGTTTACCAGGGTATATTCTTCCCAATGGAGGCTCAATTGTTAACTGCTGCTAACTATGATTTTTATAACATAACTGTTTTGATATCAATAGGGTAATGTTTTCAAGAGTAAAATCAGAATCTTTATATTAAGTGATTTCTTTAGACTTTCAAAATTTTTAAAGGATTAGAGAATTTGCATCTTCTTTTGGGATGCTATCAATAAAATTTCTGAAGAAAAGGTCATTCACTTGAGAATTGCACTATAATTCAGAAGAATTTATTTGCAAGTCAATTCTTTTAACATCTAAACTATTTCATTTCTCCGGTATAAGATGGTCTTGCTAGGATCCATCCTGCTAGGACTCTTTGCAAGCAGTTGGATTATTCTTGGTTGAAAATCCCTTGGAGAAAACATTTTGAGAGCCCATGCAGTGCGAGGAGTGCAGGACAGATCAGCAGTGTGATTTTATCCTCCTTAACTCAGACTTCGAACCACAAACCTCCTCAAAGGTCTCAGAGTGGTAGAAAGATAAGATCTCCTGAGTTTGCAATTATTGATAGTGCTTATTAAACACATTTTAATAATAAAACAATGATAAGCATTAGCTTAGCACAGCACACGAATGTGACACAAGAGACAAAGTTCTAAAAATTGCAATGTTTATATTAGGTTTTAGTTACATCTGATCTTTTACTGAGAAATTCTGACATTTAAAAAAATGTACTTCCTTCCACTTCTTTTTACCTTTCATAAAAGCAGTGTCATTTATATGAGTCTACTAGCTAAAACTTTTAGAATCCTTTTCAGTAGATTTTTATATGTGCATCTTTGTAAACTTACATTACTATTCAAAGGCAGCCATAATCGAAAGAAGTGATTGAGGTCAAGGAGGTAGGAAGGGTAGACAAGATAAACTTAATTTAATTTAATTTCTAACATTTGAAGGGGAAAAAAAAGGAAGCCAAAAAATGTGAAGAAGAAAAGTGAGGAGAAAAAGCCAAAACAGTACACAGTAACACACACACACACACACACACACACACACACACACTTGTGTGAATTGTTTTTACTCTCCAGGGAACTCTACAGGGGGGACAAAACAACCTTTGGTTTCATAAGCATGTATAATAAGAAAATAAAAGATTGATTTTTCTCCTAGTTAAAAGTGATTTCTTTGTGAAAATGGAAAAATCCCAGAGGTATTAGAAAACTTTGTGGCAATATTCACAAAGTAATTAATTTGCAAACAAGTTACTTTGTTAGTTATTTCATTGCCATTGATTTGAAATGATCATACTAGGGAAATCACATGAGATTAAATGAACTCAGCTCTCCTCCACAGAGGGGGAGGGAGAAGGAACTTTACTCACACCCCTGAATGCCCACAGTGCTCCCCATTCCTCAGCAGCTGAGTAAAGCTCTTTGGGCACACAGTTCACTGTGTGAACTCATTTACACTTATGGCTTCAACTCTCATTTCTACCCCAGGAACACACTTTTTCATCTCCAGCTCAAACCTCCAGTCCCCTGTGTCCAATTTCCTTTCAACATCTCTATCTGGATATGCCCTGACACATCAAGTGGAACATTTCCAAACTGGCACAGTCATGTGCTGCATAAGGACCTTTCAGTCAAGGACAGATTGCATATATGATGGTGGTCCCATAAGATTACATACTGTATTTTTACTGTACCTTTTCCATGTTTGGATATGTTAAATCCACAAATACTTACCATTGTGTTACAATTGTTTGCCGTATTCAGTATTCAGTAACACGCTGTACAGGTTTGTAGCCTAGGAGCAATGGGCTATACCATATAGCCTAGGTATGTAGTAGGCTGTACCATCTAGGTTTGTGTAAGGACACTATGACGTTCACACAATGACAAAATCACCTAATGATGCATTTCTCAGAATGTATACCCGTCATCACACGACACATGACTTTATTCACTCACCAAACCCAAACCCTACCCTGTTAGGAAGTCACTAGTCTGACCCTAGGAACCTCAGAGTCTTCCATGTCTTCCTTCCTCTGATTGTTCTCACCCAATTGGTCAGCAAGTCCAGTTGACTCTAGCTCATGGATATCTCTTGAATTCAATCCTTTTTTTCCATTTCCATTGTCAATTCAGACCTTTTTCGTGTCTTTCCTCATCTATGGAAGCATCTTCTTGATTGGCCTTCCCAATGCCAATCTCTGCCCACCCCCAGCCCCAGTCCACCTTCCATGCTCTTCCCAAAATTATGCTTCTAAAAAGCATTTCACTCTTCACTTAAAAGTCTCCATTCGTGTCCTGTTTCTTGTAAGGTAAAAAAAAAAAAAATCTCTGGCATGACACAAAATGCTTTCACAATCTCATGGGCCACGTACTGAAGTTATACTGAACATTTTGGCCATTAGGACTTCACATTAGGACTTCTGTTCCCATAAATTAGAATATCCAATTACCCCTTAATCTGACGAGAAACCCTCATTCATTCTTTAATAACCATTTTAAATGGTAACTCCTCTCTTCAGTTATTTCTGAGACCCCCAGACAAAGACTCTCATCTCTATGCTCTCAATAATACTTTGTTTAGATCAATATGTTTACAATGCATATCATCTTCAATCATAATTATGTTTGTCTGTCTTCCTCACTTAACCAGGAGCTCCACAAGAATAAGGACTGCATTATGGTTGCCTAAATAATCCCAAGACCTGGAACATAGTAGAAGCTCAATGATATAAAATAAAAGAATGAATAGAAGAATATGAAGGCTAAGCATGGTTGGCAAATGTCTTTGCAACGGGCCCAGGAGAGGAGTAAGAAAAGTAGAGCAAGATATCCTATTTACTGAATTTGGGGAAACATTTATTTCCCAGTCAAAAGGCAAAGACTCAAACTCAATGTTGCATAGCCAATTCTTTAAAACCAATAGTTCCAGTAGCTTCCATATAACAACAGCAGCAGCAGCTTATAAGCATTAAGTGCTTATTGTGTATAAGGTACTGTATTAAATGCATTATATGCAATATATCATTTAATTCTCCGAACAGCCTTTTAAGTCAGAGTATCTATTTTTACCCCTACTTTATAGCTGAGGAAACTGTGGCTTGAATAAATGGCCCAAGATTATAGAGTCAATATGCTATGGAGGCATAATTAGGACCTGGACAATCTGACATCAGGTTCCACACAATTAATGAATCTCTTAGTCCAATAATCTAGTCTTACCCCCTCGTTTTCCAGAAGCTAAAGCATAGGGGCAAAAGAGACTTGCTGAGAAACGAGAAACAAAAAGAAGCTTTTAACATTAAGCCAGATATGGAAATGATTTTCAGATATTTCTTTTCCTTCAGGGTGTATTGGATAGATTATTGCTCCAAATATTTAAAGTAGTATTCACTTATTGCCACATATGTGGCACTGTAACTGTGTTCTGTAACTGAAAGAATTATCATATACCAAAAAAAATTGTTTAAAACATTTTTAGACATGAATTTACATTGTGCTTCACACACTAATTTCCCTAGACTTTTTCATTCCTAAACCATTGTGTATTAAGCTACGCTATGTATTTGAACTTGCAGCAAAGTCTGGGTTCTTGCTCTGAGGGAGTCTAAATTCTTAATGATTATTCCATAACTTATCTGCCCATAGAAAGGTACAGAAATGGATTCACATATACAAGAAACTTTCATTGTGATTAAGTAAGTGCAAACAAGCATTTCTATGAGATTTTTACATTAGTCCTAAATAGTACAAAATAAACAGAACTTTAATTGTGGATGCAGTAGAGGGTTGATTGTTGTTGTGTTGTGGTTGGTTTTGCATGACTGGGTTCTTTGATGCTGAGTCCTAGGGGAATATAACATTGGCTATAAAAAAACTTAATTTCTCAAATTCAAAAAAGTTAACTTTAAACGACCATCGATCATACACTGACAACCATGTGAATAAAAAACAAATAAATAAAATAACCATTATTGCTTATGGAAAGTGCTGTGTCTGCATCGACATAGCTCCAACAGATTCTAATAGCAGTAGTGGCTAATCGAATCAAAACTCTTGAGTCTGGGCCGGGCGCGGTGGCTCACGCTTCTAATCATAGCACTCTGGGAGGCCAGGCGGGCGGATTGTTAGAGCTCAGGAGTTCAAGACCAGCCTGAGCAAGGGCGAGACCCCGTCTCTACTAAAAAATAGAAAGAAATGATCTGGACAACTAAAAATATATATAGAGAGAAAAAATTAGCCGGGCATGGTGGCGCATGCCTGTAATCCTAGC
>CAUYRB010107708.1:0-13112 GCA_963574695.1 Propithecus perrieri | reverse complement strand
TTCTATATATTTTTAGTTGTCCAATTAATTTCTTTCTATTTTTAGTAGAGACGGGGTCTCGCTCTTGCTCAGGCTGGTCTCGAACTCCTGAGCTCAAACAATCCGCCCGCCTCGGCCTCCCAGAGTGCTAGGATTACAGGCCTGAGCCACCGCGCCCGGCCCTAAATTGCGATTCTTAGAAACAGAGGCTGGGTGGGCTTAGGGCGAGAAAGGCTGCACCTTTGGGCACTTGGGGAGATGCACACAACTTATTGGCATCAGAAAACCCTGGAGAAGGCTGACTGTGTAAAGAAGATGGATTCCACCTTGTTTATTTTTATTTTTATTTTTGTGGCATAGGTAAGGCGTTTCCAAAAGATTCTACCTTGTTTAACTCACAGTTTGCCAAGTTTTTATTTGACCACAGAACCTTTTGTCTTGGGATCCGTCTTAACCATTCCTGTTCTTGAGAATGAAAAGCCCGATCGATTCCTTTTGTGCTGGCTCTGGGTTCAGGGTGGACCACTGATCCCTGGGCACTGCCTTCTCCCCGGCCCTCCGAGGCACAAGGCCGCAAAGCCAGACTGCAGGCTGGTGTGACTTGGCTCTTAATGTGGTTCATACAAGTGAATTCATTGCCCACATTTGAAAGTCAAGAGATTTCATAGGAAAATAACTTGAATTTCTAGCTCTTTTTGCAAAACTGGAAGATCTAGCCACAAGGGGCTGGTGCTGTAGATGGGCCAGGCGCTAACAGCTGGGCAGTTAGCCGCAGTCCTCACCACACCTTATTATGTTCTTCTTATTTTATTAACGGATCTAAAGAAGCTCCAGCATGGCTTGCAGTAATTTCTGTTTTAAGGCCAGTGACACAGAGCATGGACAATGGTTGCAGAGGTGCGGTGGGAAGGGGGTGATGCAGGGAGGGGCAAGGACAGACAAATCGAGGGGATGGTAGGACGTTCGGTTAGTTTGCTGGGAGGGTCAATGTCAGGAAGCGTGCACGGGCCTCCCTCGATGCAGATGCCTGCCTTCAGCCATGGGGAGAGGTGGACATCCCTGTGCGTGCCCTTCTCCCCTGCAGATGTTCGTCATCGACAGGGTGGACGGGGACATCTGCTTGCTGAACGAGTTCTCCATCACCGGTTCCACCTACGCTCCAGAGGGAGAGGTGTAAGTTGCCCCGAGGTCCTCTCCCAGGATTCTTGTCCCTGCCCCGCCACCACCTCTCTCCCTGGGGCCCTCCTTCTGGTCTTGTCTTCCTTCCTCTCTGCCCTTCCTCCTCCAACCTGCTCTCTCCCCCTCCTGATGTCCGAGTTGCCATCTCCCCACCTGTCCTTCCCGCTCTCCCTGCGCTCTCATTCCCTGTTCTTCACTGTCTCTGCCCCTTCCTCCCTCCCCACCTGCTGCCAGCTTGAAGAATGATAAGCCAGTCCGGACAGGGCAGTATGATGGGCTGGTGGAGTTGGCCACCATTTGTGCCCTCTGCAATGACTCCTCCTTGGACTTCAATGAGGTAACCCCCCAGCCCCAAAGCAGCCCTCCTTCCCCTTCTGATTGGCTCAGAGTCTGGGCCTTGTCCACAGGCCAGGAGGAAGGGGCCCAGGACACCAAGCCCTCTGCTGGGGTACAAGGGAAGGGAGTGGTTTGCTTCCTTCTCACTCTAGGTTGGGAGGAGGGTACGACAGGTGGGAGCGTGGGGCAGGGAGCTCAGGTGCCAACTTCCTCTTCCTCCTCTACCCATCTCAGGCCAAAGGTGTCTATGAGAAGGTCGGCGAGGCCACTGAGACAGCACTTACCACCCTGGTGGAGAAAATGAATGTGTTCAACACTGACGTGAAGAGCCTCTCAAAGGTGGAGAGGGCCAATGCCTGCAACTCGGTGAGTCTGGAGACCGCCACCTGGGGGCCTTCTTTGCCCCATGTCATGCAGACCAGGACCTAAGCCACCTCAGGAGGCAGAGGCTGGGCAGGGCCTTGTGCCTATGCTGGGACCCCAGCCAGGCTGGTAGATGGCCGGCTGTGGGTGGGACCTGCGGCCTGGCTGCAGTGCCCCTGATGGACTTAAGATCACTCTGTCTGGTGTGTCCCAAGTTGAAATGGACAGAGCTGGGCACAGAAATCGGGGTGACCCATCCCGGGGCAGCCCTGATGTCAACTATTACCGCTTTGTGTCTAGAAGCAGGCTCGTTTTCGTCAGATCTCAAGTCCTGATTTAGGATTTAGGAAATATGGCTGCTGTACCTACAGGGGAAGACTTTCCTTGTCCAGAGGAACCAGGCTAATTCTGTTACTGTCACTTGAGTTCTACTGATATTTGCTGAATGTCTATATTCAGTTCCTCTCGCTAGGGAATTATATTTCCCACATCTCTCATTCTTTTTTGTTTTGGGGTTTTTTTGTATATGCAAGATGCTCATTGCTGCTTTAATATAACAAAAAACCTGAAAAGGCCGGGCGCGGTGGCTCATGCCTGTAATCGTAGCACTCTGGGAGGCCGAGGAGGGCAGATTGTTTGAGCTCAGGAGTTCGAGACCAGCCTGAGCAAGAGCGAGACCCCGTCTCTACCAAAAATAGAAAGAAATTAATTGGACAACTAAAAATATATAGAAAAAAATATTAGCCGGGCATGGTGGCGCATGCCTGTAGTCCCAGCTACTTGGGAGGCTGAGGCAGGAGGATCGCTTGAGCCGAGGAGTCTGAGGTTGCTGTGAGCTAGGCTGACGCCATGGCACTCACTCTAGCCAGGGCAACAAAGTGAGACTCTGTCTCAAAAAAAAAAAAAAAAAAACAAAAAACCTGAAAACCCAAATATCTATCAATAGAGGATTAATTTTTAAAAACTTACAAATGATAATACAAACATAAATTTGCCTTTAACTTTGTTATTTTTATTTTGTGGAGAAATATACACGGTGCATTTAGTGAGAAAACGCTTTCATTCATTTTTATGAGGTGCTTATTTATCACCGTGCACCAGGCACGAGGCCTGCACTGTCCAACACCACACGTGGTTATTTACATTTAAATTAATTCAAATTCAAAAAAAGTAAAAATTCTGTTCTTCGATCACACTGGCCACACCTCCAGGGCTCCACAGCAATTGCTCTGTTACACCATGTGGGACAGTGAGGATTAGAGAACATTTCTACCATCACTGAAAGTTCTGGACACTGCCACACGAGGCCATCCTGTTTCTGTTGTGCTTTATTTTTTTTTTTTTTTTTGAGACAGAGTCTCACTGTGTTGCCTGGGCTAGAGTGCCGTGCCATCATGCTAGCTCACAGCAACCTCAAACTCCTGGGCTCAAGCGATCCTCCTGCCTCAGCCTCCTGAGTAACTGGGACTACAGGCATGCGCCACCATGCCCAGCTAATTTTTTCTATATATTTTCAGTTGTCTGAATAATTTCTTTCTATTTTTAGTAGAGACGGGGTCTTGCTCTTGCTCAGGCTGGTTTCGAACTCCTGAGCTCAAGCAGTCCTCCCGCCTCAGCCTCCCAGAGTGCTAGGATTACAGGCGTGAGCCACCGCGCCCAGCCTCTGTTGTGCTTTAGAATGGACACAAGCCTTGAAATTCTCTCTTTCTTCTCAGTCTTAGCTTGTAGTCTGCTCTGACCTCCAGATCGTTTTTGATAATTTTAAGAGGCCTGTCTTCTCTATCCCAGGTGATCCGTCAGCTAATGAAGAAGGAATTCACCCTGGAGTTCTCCCGAGACAGAAAGTCCATGTCTGTCTACTGTTCCCCAGCCAAATCTTCCCGGGCTGCTGTGGGCAACAAGATGTTTGTCAAGGTCAGAAATAGGAATGTGCCTCAGCCCCCTCTTCTTCCTAATCCTGGACCCTTCTCCTACCTGTGCTTCCTCTCCCTGTCCCCTGGAAGACAGGTGGGGGTCTCTGAATGCTGTCCTGGTCTCCCAGGGTGCACCTGAGGGGGTCATTGACCGCTGCAACTACGTGCGTGTTGGCACCACCCGGGTGCCGCTGACAACGCCAGTGAAGGAGAAGATCATGTCGGTGATCAAGGAGTGGGGCACTGGCCGGGACACCCTGCGCTGCCTGGCCCTGGCCACCCGAGACACACCCCCTAAGCGAGAGGAGATGGTTCTGGATGACTCTGCCAGGTTCATGGAGTACGAGGTGAGCTAGCTGATGGGAGCCTCCCTCATCCTGGAGCTGGCCAAGCGTCAGGTTTCCAATCACTGGCCTCATACCCGCCACCACCCTTGTCATTTTCCTACCTCGTCAGTCAAATCAGTGGGTCCATAGCACAGGCCAAGGATCACAGGACATTAGAGTTTGAAGGAACCCTGGGAGTTGTCTAGTCCAGTGCTACTTTAAGTGTGATCTGGGAGCCAGGCACGGTGGCTTGTGCCTGTAGTCCCAGCGACTCAGGAGGCTGAGGCGGGGGATCGCTTGAGCCCAAGAGTTGGAGGTTGTAGTGAGCTATGATGGAGCCACCGCACTCCAGCCTGGGTGACAGAGCAAGACCCACCTCTAAAAAAAAAAAAAAAAGTGTGATCTGTGGACCAGTCTTTGACGGGGCGAGGCGCTTGCACCAGAACAGGAATGGATGTCACGCGACACGCTGCAGGGCTCGGAGGACGTGTTTTCCATACTGAGACTGTCTCTAGGCAGCTGACCTGTGTTCTGGCGCAGGCTCCTTGCTCGTTGGGGACTGATACCCCGAACAGCACCGAAGTCCACTTCCTTAATTCTACAGAGGGAAGACAGTGTCCCAGCAGGTAACAGGGATTTGCTCAAAGTTGTGGGCCACGTGGTGGCGCTGAAAGCAGAAACCACTGCCCTCACTGCCAGCTCGAAGTGTCTTTCTATGAAAGACACGATCTGGACCTGTGATGGGCCTGGCACCACCAGGCCCTGCAAGTACACAGATGAAAGACAAACGGCTCCTGCTTCTGAGCTCCAAGGCCCCACTGAGCTCCGACACCAGGCCCTGAGGCTGAAGCCCAGGGCTGAGGCTCTCCCCAGCTTCTAGACCTTTCACCCCATCCCACGCCGCCAACTTCCTCCGGGCCTGTTTTTCAAATCCCTCCCTGACCTGTTGCTCCCTGCTGTCTCCCCAGACGGACCTGACCTTTGTTGGTGTGGTAGGCATGTTGGACCCGCCCCGCAAGGAGGTCACCGGCTCTATCCAGCTGTGCCGGGATGCTGGGATCCGAGTGATCATGATCACTGGGGACAACAAGGGCACAGCCATTGCCATCTGCCGACGAATTGGTATCTTTGGGGAGAACGAGGAGGTGGCAGACCGCGCCTACACAGGCCGAGAGTTTGACGACCTGCCTCTGGCTGAGCAGCGGGAAGCCTGCCGACGCGCCTGCTGCTTCGCCCGCGTGGAGCCCACACACAAGTCAAAGATCGTGGAGTACCTACAGTCCTACGATGAGATCACAGCCATGGTGAGACCCCCACGGGGCTGTGTGACCTGCATGGGCAGTGTGGGCCCAGGACGGGAGGGCCCCGGGGAGATGCATGGAGAGGAGATGGATTCAGGCCCTGAGCACCCCCACCTCCCTCAGACAGGCGATGGCGTCAACGATGCCCCTGCCCTGAAGAAGGCCGAGATCGGCATTGCCATGGGATCTGGCACTGCCGTGGCCAAGACTGCCTCTGAGATGGTGCTGGCTGATGACAACTTCTCCACCATCGTGGCTGCCGTGGAGGAGGGCCGCGCCATCTACAACAACATGAAGCAGTTCATCCGCTACCTCATCTCCTCCAACGTGGGCGAGGTGGTCTGGTGAGCGGCCAGGGCGGGCATCCCAGGGGAAGTGGGGGCTGGGTCGGGGGGGTGGCCACAGGCCTGGGAGGCAGGACAGACGTGCAACCATCTCCTTCCGGCAGCATCTTCCTGACAGCCGCCCTGGGGCTGCCCGAGGCCCTGATCCCTGTGCAGCTGCTGTGGGTAAACTTGGTGACTGACGGGCTCCCTGCCACCGCCCTGGGCTTCAACCCACCAGACTTGGACATCATGGACAGGCCCCCCCGGAGCCCCAAGGAGCCCCTCATCAGTGGCTGGCTCTTCTTCCGCTACATGGCAATTGGGGGTGAGCAAGATGGCACCCCACAATCCTTCCCAGCCTTTGGGACTGACCCCCTCTCCGGGACACCAGCTCCCTGCGTGTGGCTACCTCGATGGGTCCCCTTCCACCAGTTGTCTGACTGTGGCCGTGCGAGGCCCCCTGGATGCCTCCCACCTCCCCAGCCCTGACCCCCGACTCCGTCCTCTCTGCCACAGGCTACGTGGGTGCAGCCACTGTGGGAGCAGCCGCCTGGTGGTTCCTGTATGCAGAGGATGGGCCTCAAGTCAACTACAGCCAGCTGGTAGGGGGAGGACGGAGAGGCGGGGACCGGGAGGGTGGCGTGGGGGCATCTCTGGGATCTCAGACTCCTGTCCCTTCCCCTGCAGACTCACTTCATGCAGTGCACGGAGCACCACCCTGACTTCGACGGTGTGGACTGTGAGGTCTTTGAGGCCCCTGAGCCCATGACCATGGCCTTGTCCGTGCTGGTGACCATCGAGATGTGCAACGCACTCAACAGGTGGGCCTACCTGCCCACTCTGGCTGCCATCCCGAGGCCTGTCCCCGCCCCCCCCCCGCCTGCCTCCCGCCAACCCCCTCACTGTCTTTGTCCCGTGTCTCCCACCTGCTGCCTGCAGCCTGTCTGAGAACCAGTCCCTGCTGCGCATGCCGCCCTGGGTCAACATCTGGCTGGTGGGCTCCATCTGCCTCTCCATGTCCCTCCACTTCCTCATCCTCTACGTCGACCCCCTGCCGGTGAGCCTCCCCCAGCCCCAGCCCCAGCCCGGGGAGCACCTGCAGGGGCCGTGACCAGTACCCCTGGAGGTGCGGACAGGGAGGAAGGTGGGACACGGCTGGACAGTGCGTCCCGGCCCCTGTCCTTCCTCACACCCCGCCCCCATCCCCAGATGATCTTCAAGCTCCGGGCCCTGGACACCACCCAGTGGCTCATGGTCCTCAAGATCTCACTTCCTGTCATCGGGCTTGATGAAATCCTCAAGTTCGTTGCTCGGAACTACCTGGAGGGTAAGGAGCGCCCCTCCCTGCCCCTGTGGGCCCGGCCCCCACACAGCCCCTGCCCTCTGCGCCGCGAAGCGCCCGCCCCACCCTCTTCCTTTACAGGTGGGTAAGTTCTCCTGGGTTCAGCAGGACCAGCGTCCACCAGGGAGGAGCCCCATCCCCTTCCCCTCCTCAGCCCTCTCTGCCCCCCGCTGCCTCCCCTCCTTGACAACAGTCTCTTGTGCTCTCTGGCCATAGGGTAACCGTTCCCCCTCCTCCAACTCTTTGAACCGTGTCACAGGTATCGCCCCCTCTTCTTGCCCTCACCCCAGCTGCTGTGCCCCTGCCGCCTCCAAGATCACTTGCGCTCGCGGCTCCACCTAGAGCCACTGCCGCTGCTGCCACTGCCGCGCTGCGCTTCCAACCGGGGTGGGCCTCACCCACTCCCAGACCCCCGCCCAGCAGTGCCAGGCCTCTGGGCGCCAGTGTCTGCCGTGCTGCGCTGCGCCGCGCTGGCTGGGCTGTCTCTGCCGCTGGGGCTGCGGGGTGGGGGGCAGGGTCTGGGGACACAGGTGAGTAGGGGGCAATGGGACTGGGGTGACCCTGCAGCTGGCCAGGTGAGCGTGCCGGGGACGCAGCTGGGGGGGCACATCTCTCCCTCCCACCCACCCTGCAGACCGCTTCATCCCTCCCTTTCTCCTTCCAGATCCAGAAGATGAAAGGAGGAAGTAACCATCCTTTTGCCCCATCTTCCCCACCCCCTAGTGACGCATCTTCAGCCAGAGCTGTGGCACAGAACCCCCCTCCCCTGACGTGTTTCTGTTTATAAACACAACGTCCCCTTCTTCTTCCCTCTTAGCAACCGACCCTCCCCTTCACCCTTGTAAATTCCCCCTTCCCGACCCTGAGGGGCTTGCAGGGACAAGGCGACCGACTAAGCTGAGCTGCTTATTTATTGAAAATAAATGACAGAAAAGTCTGGCCTTGCCTCTGTGCTCATCTTGAAGCCGGGGTCGAGCCCCTGTGGACAAGCGTCTTGATGTCATGCAGACCAGAGAGCAGCTGCCTGTCCCAGGGCCCAGTGCAAGGGCCCCCCTGACACAGGACGGGGCTCCCAGCCTCCACAGGCCCGGCCGTGCTGGAGCAGGAGCCACGGCTGCAGAGGCTGTGAGCTGGCCGGGGACGGTGGCACAGCAGCCAGAAAGCCGCAGCCGCAGGGCTGAGCCTGCACCTTTGGTTCTGGGAGGGGGTTGGGACCCTCACCCGGGTGTCATCCCTGAGAGCAGAAGGCCCGGCCACCCCTGCGAGGAGACGCCGGAGGAGCAGGGCAGGAGCAGCCCTGTCACCTCAACCCCCAGCTCGGAGACGGTGAAGACTCCATCCGAGACCCGCGAAGCCCAGGCGTCACGGTGCAGGAGTGCAGGAGAGTCTTCCCCGGGTGGGGGTGGTCCTCGCCCTGCCCCTCAGGTATCCCTGATGTCCCTGACGTCCTTCGGGGGCGCCTCGTCTAGGATGCTGTGCACCTGCTCCAGAGTCTCTGCCTGGCGGATCCGCTCCAGGCGCACCTGCGGGTTGGGTGCGGAAGCAAAGGCTCCTGGTGGCGACACGCAGCCTCGACCCCACCTGCCGGCCCTCTCCTGCCGGCCCTCTGCGGTGGCTGCCCCACCTTCCCCAACCCCTGGTGAAATCAAGGTCAAGGGGGGAAAGGGCCCTGTGAGAGCAGCCTGAGCAGGTCGAGGGGCGGTGGGGCTAAGGCCAGGAGCGCGCTGCACACCCACACACTGGGCCCGTACTGAGGGCTTCACGGGACAGGCCAAGATGCGCACAAAACAGCTTCAGCTTTTTTGGAGCAATAGCTTGGAGGGAAGGACCATGCTAGTCCCGGAAGGATGGAGGGACTCCCCCAGTTGGGGGACTGTGTTTGCAAGTCAGCCAGCCAGGTGGGGGGGGGCACACGTCGTACCTGCAGGGCCTGGGACAGTCGTACAAAATCCCTCTGCACCTGTTCGCTGGTCTCCAGCTCTGCCTGCAGCCGCAGCACCTTGGCCCTCTGTTCTGAGAGGTCTGGGGGCTGGGCCTGGGGGACAGGACGCTGAGCTAGGCTGGTTCAGCCTTGGGCCAGACTGGGGGGCAGGGGCGTGTGTGCCCAAAGCAACAGGAGGTCCGGACAGGGTTGCCCCTTCTACACCATCCCAACTCTGACCTCCTCTGTCCGGCAAGAGCCTGGCAGCTGCCCCAAACCTCCCCACCACTTGGCTTTAGGGAGACAAAGTGCTGGAGGGGCTGGTGCGGGTCTTCTCTGCACGGCAGGCCTGTCCCCCAGCAGCCCGGCCCAGCCCAGAGCTCAGCCTCACCTTGCTCTGTTCCTGCTGGATCCGCTCCATCTCTGTCCTCAGGCTGCACAGGGAGGCTGGCAAGTCAGGCCATGGCCAGATGTCAGGCCCACACCCTCTCTCCTCCACCCGCCCCAGCCCCCAGGCAGATGCCAGTCCAGACTCACCCTCCAGCACCTCTGTGTGGGAAGGAAAGAAGGAGAGGTCAGGGCCAGGGCTCGTGCCACCTCCTCTCCCCTCCCATGGCCCGTGATGGGCCCAGACGGTCCCCACAGGGAGGTCGGGCGCCCGGGGGCGGGGGAGCTCGTCTTCTCTGCCCTCACCTGTCTCCTCCCGCTGCACCCTCAGCTGCCCCTCCAGGCTGGCCCTGGCTGCCGTCTCCTCCTCCAGCGCCTCCCGCAGCGTCACGATCTCAATCCGCAGGCGCTCGGCCCCGTGCTCCTGGGCCTGCTGCCGGGCCCGCGCCTCCTGCCGAGTGCGGCGCACCAGCAGCTGCAGCTCCTGGAAGGCACTCCAGTCACCTGCTGGGCTGGGCGTGGGGCAGGAGGGCAGGGGCCATGGGGCCCTCCAGCCAGATGGAGATTGTGGGGAGGAAGGGAAAGGAAGGAAATGGCTAAAAAGGGAAAGAGCCCAGATGCCCACGGTCGGGAAGGGGATGAACCCGCCGCAGTATAGCAGTAGAAGTACACAAGCCACAGTGCCAGTGTGGTGACGCTTGGGAAGGGTGCCGAGTGAAAGTTCCAGATTTCCTAGAGCAAGATACCCTCTTGCAAAGCCGCGACAACTAAAGTTAAGCAGCACTCCACTGTTTTATGTAGGAACACTACACCAAAGAACAGGAACGCCAAGCACAGCCCAGGAAACGTGGGGTGGGGTGCTCAGAAGCAGATGCCAGCTGCGGTTCTTGGGGTGGGGCGTCCCGATCATTATATTTTCTTTTTTTTTTTTTGAGACAGAGTCTAGCTCTGTCACCTTGGCTAGAGTGCCGTGGCATCATCATAGCTCACAGCAACCTCAAACTCCTGGGCTCAAGTGATCCTCCTGCCTCAGCCTCCCGAGTGGCTGGGACTACAGGTGCCACCACCACGCCCACCTAATTTTTCTATTTTTAATAGAGACGGAGTCTCGCTCTTGCTCAGGCTGGTCTCCAACTCCTGAGCTCAAGCGATCTTCCCGCCTCAGCCTCCCAGAGTGCTGGGGTTACAGGCATGAGCCACCATGCCCAGCCTATAATTTCTAATATATTAACTTATCCATAAACCATAATATTGATAAGTCGACAGAGCCATGCATAGGTCAATGACGACAGGGTGCTATGAACCAAAGATTATAATGGACTTAATATTATGGATCTCGTGTCATTCCAAAAGAGCAAACAGACCAGATTAGCACTTCCTTTGGGTCAAGCATTCTGTCAGCTCATGTTCCCTTCATGCCAATGCTGGGAAAGGTACTTATACCTTGGGGCCTTAGCCCCATTTTTCAGATGAGGAAACTGAGCCTTCAAGAAGTCAAATGCATTGGCCAAGCTAACACACAGCAGCCTGGGGCTGCTCCCAGCCCTGTGGTCCCGGCCAATACCTGGGTTTGTCCGGGAACAGGGGCCCTCAGGGGCGCCCCAGGCTCTCAGCGGCCACACCCCACTTACCGGCACCAGGCTAGGCAGCGACTCCTCCTCGCCCTTGTCCTGCTCCAGGCCCTGGGGAGCTGAGGATGGCGGCTGCTCTGCCCGGAGCCCTTGGTTTTCCTCATTCAGCCGCTTTACCTCGTGGTACAGGCACTTGTGGGAGGTGACCAGCTCTGCCTGGGGACCGCCAGTAAATACAAGGCAATGAGGGTGACATGGCATCTCCTGTCCCTGAGGCCAAACCCTGAACCCTCCTCCTTCTGGACTGACAGCCAGAAAGCCACGCCCCCGTGGCACCTGAGAAAGGAAGGAGCATCCTTCACTGAGCACCTCTGACTGCCAAGCTCCTCAGAGACCCCCCTGCTGACTTGGAGGTCACACACCGGCCGCCAGAGCCCAGGACAGCTATTTTATTTGGTCCACGTTATTTTTAAACCTTAAAGTAGCTGCCAACTTTAAAAAGTGGGAGACACTACACAAATATCCAGATTCTGATTTCTCTTGAAAAATCAGAAAATCTGGCAGCATTGAGCCCCCGTTCCCAGGTGGCCCCGCTCAGTGGCGCCAAGAAGCAGCAGCCCCTGCGCAGGCCTCTCCTGCCGAGCTGCGTTCCCCTTCCTGTCCCACACGTGGCCCGACTCAATCACCTGCAACTCCTCTCCCGTCTGGGTAAGTATGATTTGCTTTTGATCCTCACGACTCTGCACGCTAGGCCATTATCTCCATTTTACAGACGGGAAGGTGGAGGCTCTGAGTTCGTGGGATTAGCTCGTGATCACACAATTCTTATGACTGCAGGGCCTGTTCTGGCCATGGCGTCGGCTGCCCCTGAAACCCTCTTCCCTACCTGGCACCAAGTCCAGGATGAGGCCAGGGCAGCTGCGAGCCAGACAGGTGCCTCAACTTCCCACATGCCCCCACACTGCCCCAACCAGCTCCCGTCTGACCCCTCTTCCTCCCTCCCTGGCGCCCTGGCACTCACCATCTGCAGCTGAACCCGCTCCTGGGCTTGGCTCACTGTCCCCTGCAGGGTCCGCAGCAGCTGCTCTGAGTTCTGAACCTGGGCCAGGAGAACCTGCACCTGTGGGTGGACGGAGAGCGAGGGTGAAGCCAGGGCGACCCCAGGAGGCGGCAGGCAGCCAGAGACCCTGTGCAGGCTCGGGCAGAGGTGGGGACCCACCTGCTTGGCACAGTCCTCATTGCTCCGTCTCAGGCCCTCTTGCAGCTCATCCCGCTCACGGCTGACGCTCTCCAGGTCCTTCCGCAGCTGCTGACCCTGTCACAGAACCTGACCTCAGTCTCGGTCTCCAAGGGGAGGTCTCCCTGCCTCCGCAGGGACGGGCACGTCATCACCCACACGCCAGAAGCCCAGGACTGATGCTGACTCTTCCCTTCACCCCCCACGTCAACCCATCAGCAGGCCCCGCCCAGTCTACCTTCCAGCAGATTCCAGATCCACCCACTACCTTCCACCTTTGCTGCCACCTCCTGGTCCCAGTCACAACCTCCTCCTCCACTATGGTCCCTGCCCCAGCACAGGCTGCCCCTGCACACAGGCCCAGGTGAGCTTTCAAAAGCCTGGAGCTGGGAGGCCTCTCCCTGGAGACGCTGCCCACTTCTCGTGTTAAGATGCAGACTCCACGGCAGGCCCAGGACGCCCTACTCGTGTGGTCCCTGCCTTCCTTCCTGATCTCCGCTCTACTTCTTGGTGGCCTTCCTGTTCCTCAGACACGCCATGGTCTATCCATCCTCAGGGCCTTTGAACTGGCAGTTCTTTCTGCCCCTGATCCCTTTTTTCCCTTGAGACAGGGTCCTGCTCTGTCACCCAGGCTGGAGTGCAGCGGTGCGATCACAGCTCACTGCGCCCTCTAGCTCCTGGGCTCACGTGATCCTCCGGCAGCCTCCTGAGTAGCTGAGACTACAGGCGCGCACCGCCACGCCCAGCTAAGTTTTTATTCTTCTTTTCTTAGAGATGGGGTCCTGTTATGTTGCCCAGGTTGGTCTCCGAACTCCTGGCCTCAAGCGATCCTCCTGCCTCGGCCTCCCACAGTGCAGGGATTACGGGCATGAGTCGCCAGGTCCGGCTCTGCCCCCAATCTTTAAGAGTATCCTTCTCACCACCTGGGTCT
>CAUYRB010107704.1:0-49131 GCA_963574695.1 Propithecus perrieri | reverse complement strand
CCCAACCTTATTTTCAGGCCATCAAAGAATTGTATTTAATGTAAGAGAGGATAGTAATTTCTCGAGTGGGAGAAAATCAATAATCTCACATAAACTAAATCACGGATCGCTAACGTTCTTTGTTGGCTTAATTCCATATCTATTTTATCTTTAATGCCAATGTTTAAAACTCCATTTTAATTCATCAACATCTGTTTATTTGTACATAAAATTTTAATCTCAGCCTTAGAATCCTCAATTCCTTTCAGAAATAGATTTGATACAAACCATGGATCATAAAGAAAACACAAAATCATCCCGGCTTCCCTGGTCATTTCATCCCTTGTTCCCAGCTGTTTCTGGATTCTTCTGTTACTAACCAGCAGCTCTTCAGTCTGACCAGCTCACTCAGTCCTGATGTGTTCCCACTGCCCTCTTCTGACCTTGGGCTGGAGGGATTCAATGAAACCTCTCGAAGGAACATCCTCCTAACTAGCGTGGTCTTGGATGACGTCTTAATTTTGATATCCGAACTTATCTTTCCCCCCTCATTTGTGATCCTTGACTTGCTAACTTGGCCAGGGTAACTTGGACTAGGGATTCACACTGGTCAGATCCCACCAAGCTCTCTCCCTTCATAAATGGAAATTCTGTCCCTAACAACCTTCCTGGATACTTTGTCTTCCGGATTTCTGTTAGAGAATCCTTTTCCGTGCTCGGTCTTTCACAGCTTTCTTGTTGCTGCATATACTGCATACCATGATACAAACTGCTTGCCAAGACCACCCCATCTGTGTCTGTTGCCATATCTTTCTGATCCCCTACTTTGTATTCCAGACGCAGAATTTCCCAACACCTAGAACTAACGGATGGAACCATGTTACTCGCCTCCCAGGTCCTCTTAGGGAAAAGCTCTGGTTCCTAGACTCAACCCTTCTGACCTATCTGATTTGTCAGCAGTCAACAAGCTTACACCTAGCACTGTCCTGATTTATGATTCCCTAAAATTCCTAGGAATCCTCTTGCTCCTATTATTGGTTTCTTAGTACATAATTACATATTACAAACTAATTATAACGTCAGTCCAAGGAGATTATGGCTACACAAGTCTGATGTGAAATATCTAATATAAATTGTATTCCAAAAGCAAATATTATATATTAGATTGTTTGTATTACATATTACTTGAGTTTATCAATATCTATGTTTCCTCTGTCATCTTGAGAAGCAACAGATAATTGCATATCTCAAATATTAATAGCCCAAATCATTCAACCCAAATAAATCAGTTGTTCCACCTGAATTATTTTTTTACAGATAGTGGAATATAAATCTGCATCCAACAAATTATTTTTGCTGAAAGATATTCAAAAACTAAAAAGTATATTAATAACCCCTAGTATTATCAAGTAGAATGTACAAGGCACAAGTCCCCTTCCCTCGATGACCTTGTTTCAGCATAATGGATATCAATTATTGTCAGAGGATATGTAATGATGCTCTCGAGGCTTCTGCTCAACATCTTATTTCCGTGCTTTTGTTGTTTTCAGTTTTCTTTTTGTAATTTCATATCTTCCCTAAATTTCAGACTTTTTTTTACTACCCACCATTTCAGAGATATTATTCCATATGAGGGTTAAAAAATGTAATAATTCATGTAAGGTACCTAATATAGTGCCTGTTGTGATAAAAAAATGTTAGCTACTCTTACTACTACCATGACTGGTAGTGGTAGAGTATTATCTCTCACAGGGTTCCCTCTCTGTCACTCCTTCCACTCAGGCTACAAACATATCCTGAAACTTTGAACTCGGTGTGTCCCTTTAGCTACCGCTCCTGTCCCTCTCCTTCCTTTTCATCCAAGCAACTCTAAAAAGAAGCTCATACAAGATATCTTGTTTCCTCACCTCTCATTCATTCTTCATTCAACTGCAATTTGGCTTCTGGATCCATCATTCACTAAAACCACTCTAATAAATATCCTCTGGAGCCTCCTCTTATCACCTCCACCAGGAGACGTTTATCTGTTTACATCTTACTTAATGCGTTTGCCTCATTTGACCCTTTTTAACACTTCCATTTTTTGGCATCTTGTCCTCCTTTACCTTTTGTGTTACTTTTTTTTTTCACTTCACCTCTCGCCTCTCTAACCTTTTCACTTTACTCTGAGAATTATATTTCAATTACTGCTTTTAAATAGTGGTCTGCCTTAGCATACTAACCTCACACGCTCTTAATGGTATCCCTGTGAAAACTCACATTTGCCTATGGATTTGGCCCTGTGTGTCTAAGAGATGACTCCATATTCATATCCCTAGTACAGATTTCTATCCCCAGGTTGTATATACATCCAACTGTCTATTGGATACCTCTCCATGTATGTCTCCTAAAGACTTAAATTCAATCAAAGAGAACTCATCAGGGTCTCTCTCAAACCTTAGTCTTCCTCCTCTTCAGCTGCCATTTTAGTCAATGCTGCCACAATCCACCCAGATACTTAAAAAGTTATGTTTTATAGATCTTTCCTTTCCCCCATGCCTTCAACATGTAGTCAATCAATAAACATCTATTCCTGCTCTCTTTGTCTTCTACTGTCTCCCCTTGCTTACTGCCCTGGGCTCTTGTCCCTGGGCTCTGCCTTCCTTCATATATCTTCCATCCTGCTTCCTGAATGATCTCTCCAAACCCAAATCGCAGGCTCTCCTGTTTAAAGTATCGAATGGTTTCCCAGTCCTTAACAGATACAGCCACATTCCTTGTCTTGACATACAAGGTCCTTCAGTGATCTGCCTCTTGCCTCCTTTTCTAGTTCTGGTTTCATCTTTCTCAATTCCCCAACCACGCTTTCCTATATGGCATTTCCTAATGGGTTATAAATCTCCAAATATGTCATTTCCTTCCTCATCTCAGAATATCTTTGTTCTGCCCTCCCATTTGGTAAAATTTTGTTCTTTTTTCCAAATCCTACCTCATATATACCTTTTCCAGGATGCCTTTCCCGGTCCCCTAACTGACTGTGAATTCGCAGTGGTCACAGCCTATGGTCCATGTCTCCTGTGCCTCTCCATGCATTTTCCATCAGCGAATGGACACTTCTTTCTGCTCCTTTCCAGGCTATTTTGTTATTAACATGAGAAGAACTATATGTCACTAAAAGATACAAAATGTTTAGTCACTGAAATTATTCTATGTACAATTCTGAGCTAACAGTCCTTGGGAAGGAGCTCTCCTACAAGGGCGCAGGCTTTGCGACTGGTTACCCTTGTTAGACAAAGACCTTTTATATTTGTTGGAGCTCTGTTCCTAATGGTTGGAACTGGCCAATTAAAGTCACACTGTATTTGTTTCAGTATTACATTTTTGCTTATACACTAAAGATCACATATTCAGATGGGTTTTGTGTTAATTTACGCTTGCTCATCGTTTTAGTCTCATGGGATAGAGGAAAACTTCATCTGTGGAATACATTACCTTTTTTACTTGTTCAGTTTTTCTGGTCATAAGTATATAACAAGGGAAACAAGCTAATCATATAAAATAGCTGTTGAGAAATATATTCAAAAGACAATAGAAAAAATATCTTCAGGAAGACAGAACATCAACCATACAAACCATCTTCAGCCCAGGTTTTGTGCTATCACTTAATTAAGTTGTGGCATTATCTTGGGAAGTTTTCAGTCCTCATCTCACCACAGAATAAGGAAAATATTAGTCACATAAAGGCATTCTGGTATGTGATGCAACTAATGATCCTTAAATCTATGGCAATGTTGGTCTCAATAAATTTGGGAACCACTCATGATCAAAATATTTCTGGAAGCAGTGGCTTTGAATGTTAATCTAGATTGAGTTTTTAAAAATCCACCTAATAAAAGAACATCTCATTTAGAGATACCTTGATACCAGGATCTTAATTTATCTGAGATGTAAATATAATTTAGTTATGTGGAGCTATTCTGTAAATCTCACCACTGATTCTTTCCACTGAAAGAAGAAAAATAAAAGAAAGAAAGAATAAATTCTATAGTTAATCACAAAATGTCATTTTGTTTTGAATTTTCCTCTTTTAAAATTTTAATTTCAAAATGCCAATAAATACTTTGCTGAAGTGTTTACTAATGTTCCCTAAAAATTAGTAGTACTTATTTAGACAGAAACAAATAAGTACCATTCAACTATAACAACCCATTTATCTTGCATTACTGTTTTTATTTGAAAAAGCAACTGTTATGAGATTTATGTGGTAACATTCTAAATAATTTATTATATAACTCATGCTATTTACCTCGTAACTTTCTCTAAACTGCTATTCGTGTCAGGAAAAATGAGCTGAATTACGTTTGTATATTCGCAGTGAGAATACACACTATTTGGGAAGAAAGAATACAATTATTTCACATTAAATCCACAGGATACTCTCATTAATTTTAGAAGTTGTCCTCAAAGTTACTAAAAATAAAGAATTCATGGCCATGGGCCAAATTTACTTTTTCCTGAGAAATTTTTCAAAGAATAACTTCTAGTGGCCTTAGTCTAGGGTCAATGAACTAGATTAAACTCTCCCTCCTATTGTTGGAATCTGACATCTGGGCTGCCCTTTAAGAAGACACGATCACCTCTCACACAATGTGCAAAGTTCTGTTGAGGACTCCCAGGCTGACTGAAGCTGGTCAGGTCGGTGCCCTTTCCACTTCATAATAATGTGTCATTCCATCATTTAACAGCTCTGGGAAAGATAAAGAATTAAATTTTATATAATTATTCAACTAAAAATATGAAATTTTTTACTTTTTTAAAAAAAGCAATAAATTTGGGAAAGTAAGTCCTGAACTCCAAGTAAGGCATTTTTAGTGAGATTCTCCTGGTTATATGGACCGGAAATGTATGGCTTATTTCAAGTCACAGGCATTTTGTTATAAGAATAGGGCACAGAACTACAGCCATTTGATCCTCTGAGCAAAGGCTGATGTTATCTGGGGAAGAACCCAGAGTAAGCCCTAGCTTCAGGAAAATCAGGAGTTGACACAGTGCTGGGACAGGGAATTTTTACTCTGTGTATCAGCATTAAAGTGATTCAGCTACTCCTTGTATATCCTCAGAGTTTACTTCTTACCTGGCTTTTTCATCCTCCATTCTCTGCTTCTTAGTTGGTGCTGTCTCAAACCCTTGGTATCCCATAATTCCAATGATCCTGACTCGATGTCATAATCCCTGTCAAATCAGCACCTTTGGGCAACTACCTCATTATCTTAATATTTCTAAGTTAAACTTTCCTAGAAAGGAAATCTGATCATTTTCACCATAGGCCACGCCATAGGCCGCCCTGGCCTTACATGAATTGTCTTTCCTTGGGTCACTTGACCATAGTAGACCTAATTTATGGAGTCACTGGGCAAGGAGCTCCAGAGACTTACGTAAGGATCGCCTTTCCATAAAAGGGTCTACAGGGAACAATGTCACTGGGGTTGGGAGGTGCCAGAAACTGTAATTGATTTGGTCCTGCAACACGATTCCAATCTAATGGCAATCTCCCTACAGTCTGAAATCCTACCTCCTTAGTCACCATGCCAGGTGTGAGAAGGTTTTTGTTTTATTTTTACAATATAATTTAAATAGTCTTATTTTAACATTTCTCAAGGAGTATAAAAGCTCTGTCATATTTTTATTACATTATATCAATGTATTATAATGATCCCATGGCAACAGACAGATCTCCATTTGGGTTCAGATACTCCTCAGCTTATTCCATTTTTTGGAGTAAGTTACGGAAACTTTACTTTCAATAAAATCACCAGAGTTCACTCATTGGCTAGAATGAATAAAATGATCTTTGAAATATAAAAATAAAATCGCATTTTATTATCTAAGCATTTTGAGCCTCTGCGCCATCTTATAAGATGCACTACATGCAATTTTAGTGTAAATGTAGGCATCTGTCACGATGACATTGTTTTTAATCCTCCTACAACCAAAGCAAAATCAGGTAGCAGAACTGACTTTTTTAAAGCCTAAGCTTTGTGATCTATCATGTTAACTATTACTTAGTGCCCTAGGACAGGGATAGACAAAATTTCTATGAAAAGGAAAAGATACAGTAAATACTTACTATATTTTAGGCTTTGTGAGACATATATTTTCTGTTGTAACTACTTCCTTCTGCCATTGTAGCATAAAAGAAACCATAAACAATGCATAAGTGAATGAGAATGATTTTGTTTTAATAAAATTTTATTTACGAATATTGAAATGTGGATTTTATATGATTTTCCTATGTCACAAAATATTACTATTCTTTTGGTTTTTTCCCCCCAACCATTTGAGAAATCAAGAACCACTCTTAGTTCAATGGCCATGCAAAAACAGGCTATGGATCACATTTGTACCACCCTGCACCAGGAAACTAAGTGTAGCTTTCAAAGCTTTGGGAAAGATTAAGTACACCTGGGAAAATTAAGCACACCATTTGTGCTAGTTTGACGAAAACAATTTTCTTTAACTCTTTTTATTAAGTTTAATTGTATAGTTGTCCTAAAAGATTATTTTTATGTTGATATGCATTTTAACTTAATCATATGTATGTAATAGTACCAAGTTCTATTGTTATATCTTGTTGTATAATGGTTCTATTAATATAGCTATTAACGTCATTTTATCTTTTTTCCAGGTTATTTGAGACACTCCAGTCTCTTTTTTGGTCAATATTTGGGCTCATCAATTTATATGTGACCAATGTCAAAGCACAGCACGAATTCACTGAGTTTGTTGGTGCCACCATGTTCGGGACATATAATGTCATCTCTCTGGTTGTTCTACTCAACATGTTAATAGCTATGATGAATAATTCTTACCAACTTATTGCTGTAAGTTGACTAACTTTATTTTAATTCAATATTCCCCCTAGAATGTGTTGTTCCTAGCTATACTTTATCTTATTATCATAGGAAATAAGATCAATAATTGGCTGTTGATGAGACAGATAAGAATTATGACATAAATGGTTAATTTGAAATCTCTGAGCAGGATTATACTATATGTGACTATATAGTAGTCTAGTTTTGTCATGTTACACATGAGTAAAAAAAAATAAACTAAATCTACGTTGCCAGGCAGTCATCAGCTATGGTAAGCAGTAGTGAGTATGACTCACAAATAGGCAGCTCATCTCTGTGTAGTGCCCACTTGGTTTTGCCTCGTGTCTGTCTGTTTACCCTACAATTCTAAACTCATGCCTGCTGGGCAAGATGAAAAACCCAGAGGGGAATCAGGTAAATGGTAAAGCCACAGGATTTTCAGTTTCTTAAAGCTTAGATAAAGCAATATTGAAGTACTATTGAATTCCGTAGAAGAATATATAATACAATTTGTATTTATTTGAAACTCTGGAATCCAAACAACTTAGCTTAATGTATTTATTTATTCATTCAACAAATACTTATTGAGTACATACTCCGTTTCCAAGTACTCTTCTAGGAACTAGAAGTACAGCAACAAACAAGAAAGACAAAGCCCTTTAACCACTTGAATTTATATACTAAAGACATATGTCTATGACACGTAGCTATAGCAACAAAACAAAACTCATATAGGAAGGAAATATATTTCTTATGACTTTCATATTTACACCTTAGACAAGTAGTATTTCATAAGCATAATTATAGGTTGCCCATTTTCTCCATAAATAACTATAATTATATTGTATCTTTGAATCTATGGTTAAAACCTATGATGTGTTATTACTGTTTTTTTTTTAATTTTTGTCAAGCAGCACTCTGAATTTTACTTAAACTGTCTTTATGGAGGCAAATTTTTCTTATAAGACACTCGTCACTGATGAAAAACTGCATAAAACCTGAAAATAGATGGGTTTATTTATTGGCTCACAGACTAAAGTATTCCTAATGCATAATTCCTCTGGATACATCGAGGTTCAAGGATTTGGAGATGAATGTCTAGACTTGTGGATACATAGAGCTTCATTTAAGCATCTTACAATCTGAAATTTTTATAGATAGTCTCTGTAAAATTGTTTCAGAAGTTCTGTATACCTCTAGTCAACACACTTCCAAAACGTGGGTTCTGTTTTCTAGAACAAGAACAATAAAAATTAGAAAGCCTCTAATTATAATATTAAGCTGCCAACAATTTGGATTCTGTAAAACATTAAACGTCCCAGTTTCATCAAGAAGAGAACATCATTTAAGAATAGTTTGACATTTTCTTATTGCTTCTTTGTGGGGTGTGTTTTTCTAGGTAACTTCTTTACAGAGATGAGAATCATCTTCAAATCTCCATTTTTATTGAGCCCAAACTCTGAAACTACTGAAAGCAGAGCAGACATTGAGAACCTAAGACAGGCATACCTCCTAGCATTCTGTGCATGACGCCTGCTTGGGTCATGAACATGCCAAGCATTTGACTTTCACCTGTCCCAGAAGAGCAGAATCTACTCCGCAGACTTTCTCTTTTTGTTCCGCTATCCCCAACCCCTAGGGTAAAATGTGAAAAGGGAGGAAAATTTAACAATTGAAAGACAGAAGCAATCACACAGGTCATAACTAAAGCCTGCTTCCCATTCACTCATTTGTTCACTGATTAAATATATGTCGTGCACCTAGTGTATGCCAGGCATAGACTGATTTTAGAGATACAAAGAATAAAAAAGTCTCTACTCTCAAGAAAAAAGTAATATAGTAGGACAGAAATAAATAAATAAATTCAACATTGAGAAAAGAACTTTGAGTGTGTTATGAAAGTTCAGGACCTTGACTTGGGTTGGAGATAAGAGACAGAGGAAGACCGATGGGTGTTGGGCAGTCTTCCCAGGAGAGACAACAGTTAGACTAAGTTTCAAATGTTGACTAGGAGTTGGAAGGTGAATAGTGGAAGGTGAGTTTAGTCTTCCAGGGTTTAGAACTTTTCATCTCCAGAATGCTAAGCACCATAGACTATGCTATAACCCTTCTTAAAATCCCAAACCATGAACAAAGGAAATGCCTGCTTAGTGATAGCAGTGAAAGAACATAATTTGTGACTCCCTGAGAATCAGAAAATCAGAAGGAGCTATTCAGAGGCCAATACTTTATCTAAGTGACTGCCTTTTTATTTCCTTGAGCTAAATCTACTGAGTCCCATTCTCCATGCCCGAAACTAACAATATACAATTTTCTTCACTAATGCAGCACAATCAGCCCAAACCTATGAGCTTGTTTAGAAAAAATGGGAGAGGGAAGGAGAGAGAAATAAAGAAGGAGAGGAAGGGGAGAGGAAAGGGGAGGGCAGCTGCAGCTTCTGTGTTTCCACTTGTGGATCAATCCATACAATCAGACACTTGCTCAGCACTAATGAAGACCATGCATTTTCTAGGTATGGTGACTTTTGTTGAAAGCACAATCTGTCCAATATCGAGACTAAAACCTATATTGTACAGAGTAGAAATGTACCTATAACATACACATTCATAAACTAACACAGCAATTTAGGAATATTAAAATGAAGCATAGTCTAAGACTATTCTCCTGCTCTAAAATCTGAGCTCTTGTTTATAATATTAATTGGTTATAATTAACTATTCTGAATTCTAAAATTCACGTGTGCCCAGTTTCTACCACCTCCTACTTCCCAGATTTTCTGCTTAAGTCAGATTTATGGCTAATTTAAGAAGAGACTGGCTGCCCTGTATCTAATTGCCTCAAATGTTCCAAAGTTTCCCCTAGGAGGTTAATAAAGTGGAGTGAGTAATAAATGCAGAGGGGATAACCTCAACCTTGTGGACAACAACTACCCATAGTCCTATCCGGTGACATTTGGCCAAGGTTATGTCAAGGTCCAATGCTGTGTCAAAGAGGCCCTATTCTACATTTGTTAAAGGAATTTCTCCCTAAGTTTATGTCTATTGCCTGAAGGTGGCCAAGAATTATTCAGATGGAAACGTATTCAATAAGACTTTTCCTGGCAACACCAAAGGATAAGCCATGAGCATCTGTGCAGGTGGCATTCACCTAAGCAGGGGTACAAGGCCTTGGGTAAGACATGAAGTCTTATTTCTGGCCAGAATCTAATGAAACTGAGCTAATGCGAATCCGCAGGGCAGGAGATGCAGATTCCTCCTCACATCACAGCTAATCCCTGCAGTCTCTATGACATGGAACTATTTTAGATGTCTGTTTCACTGCAGAAGGAAGGATGAGAAGTGACATGAGATCTGTGACTCTATACCAGGGTAAGCCATTTTCTGAAGTGTTTAGATGACTATCTCCTGGAGTCAGCATTGTTTTTATGAGCAATTTAATTAATGTTCCAAGGGCCACTCAAAGTCAGGTTATAGGCTCTCCGTGAGGTTTATTCCACCTTATTAATTAAGAAACCTGTGAGCAGTTGTCATGTTCTCCTGTTCAGGACCATGCAGATATAGAATGGAAATTTGCTCGAACAAAGCTTTGGATGAGTTATTTTGAAGAAGGAGGGACTCTGCCTACTCCCTTCAATGTCATCCCAAGCCCCAAGTCGCTCTGGTACCTGATCAAATGGATATGGACACACTTGTGCAAGAAAAAGATGAGAAGAAAGCCAGAAAGTTTTGGAACAATAGGGGTAAGAACACAGCACGTTAGTATTACTTTTTTTTAAATTGTGTGTTTTAAAATATCTGTGTTCCTTACTGAACATGCTCAGGTCTTTAGCCTTTTTGTTCTTACTGATTATATGTCATGAACACTTACAGCACATCTACCATGACTCAGGCACTCTCTGAACAACTGTGACTTTTTCACAAGCCCATTTCCTGCATCTAGGGCAGCCACTGCTATTTCAACAAGAGCCACACTCTTCACACAGGCCTTCCCAGACCTGTTCATCAAGGCTTGGGGACCTAGTACATTCTCTCTTAGTACGCGGATTTCTAGCTCTTTTCAGAATTCTAACAGCAGGTTATTTGTGTTATTACTTGCCCATTGCGCGTTTCCCTGTAAGCTCCATGAGAGGAGGGCATCCGTTCTGGTCACCTCATAGTCCTCGTGACTAACATAGGCCCCTGCACAAAGCATTTTATGTTTGATTAAAAATTCTCAATTAAATGACTGAATGAATATCATAACTTAAATACGCTGTGCCAAATGTCAGCTGTGATCTCAGAATGTGTTTAGTTGTTCAACATGTTGCTTCCACTCCCTAAAATATTAGATGCCAAGAATGTAGGTATCTAAAAATAATATACAGGAATGCTCAGAACCATGCTTCTGGTAAACTGGAAGATTATATTTCCTTTGGAAACTTCTTTCATATTGGAAATCAAGAGTTCAAGCAATTCCAGTAAAAATTACATGGACTTAGGCTTTTGTTCTAGCCAAACCACTGATGTGGGATAAATCATTCTCCATTGCTTTCTTACTCTGTTTTCTAATTTTCAATGTTCTTGCAGTGATGTTTTGGAAATTAACACGCTAACATTAGTTAGTCACTTTGACCTTCTCAGAGAAATTGCTTTGCAAGTATTTAAAATTGCCTTTACATTAGAATTACCAAGTAATATTGGATATTTAATCAAAAATCAAAAAATGTTCATTCATTTTTAATTTAACATAGCTTATGACTGCTACTTATGCCCTGAGCGATCCTTCTCAGTCTTTAACTTCATGGCCCAGCAGGCATTGTCATCAGCCAAATGGAGCTTTCTCCTACTGAAAGTGGAATTGATTTTCCTCTCATCTCAGTTACAATTCTAATTTTAAAGAGAAATTGACAGGCAAGTGAGTATTGCAAACAGAGAGGTGCTTAAGAGAGGCAGTGATATTCTTTCCGATAAACTATTACCCATGAACTTGGGGGACTGCAGTTTGGGAACATATCTGAAACCAAAGTCAGTTTATGATAAAACCTTATCCTGCAAACCCTCATACTAATTTATGGACTTTATCACTGACCTTAGAAAGGAATGAAATCATTTTACTGCAAATGTTTGATTTGTCTGTTAAAAGATATTAAATTCAAATTACTAATAAAAGAGGTTGTAGAATAAGTGTAATGACTTAGGTTTAATAAGCAATTATTGCATGTATTCTCCCTGCCAATAACTTCATTAGAAACTGGGAAGTGAAAGGAAGTGCAACACTGTCGTTTCCATCCTTGAGGCCATCAATTTTAATGTGGGAGATGCAGAAGTGAGAACATATTACTATAATACATGTCATATAATATATTTAACATCATAGTCATATGCAAGATGTTATGAGAACAATGTGAGAAATAATTAAGGTTTTCCTTGAGGAAACAAAAAGGTTTCGGAGAAACCAAACTCTGGCTTCCTTCCTTCCAGATCAAAATATACTTGTCCTTTGTCCCATCTTATTCTTAAATTTATAATAATTTTTTACTTGATCCTTGATAAGATATTAATGATTGATATTGTCTTAATATGCTACTTCTCATAAGAGCCTTTTGATTTAGAAAGAGCTTTCTGGGCCAAAAAAAAAGATAAAATGCCCACTGACCAATATAAATTTGTCCTTCATATTTTCATTTAGGCAATAGCTCAGGGAATCTTGGTTTTTAAGATGCCAGGAGACATGTAAACAAGATATAAGGCCCTACTCTGATATTTTAAGAGATCCATTTGTACTGTCAACAAAAACAATAGAGAATCATTCTAGAAATTTGACTTCCAACCCTTCCACCCACCTTTCTCTCACTGTTGATTCACTGGTAGGAATATGTTGCCATCTTTGCACAGATGTATAGAGGAGCTCTCAATCAACTGGGCTTTCTTATGAAAATAATGATTCACACCTTTCAGATGGAAAGGGCAAATGGCATATGCTAAAGAGCTTTATTTTAATATATATTACTGATCTCCAGAAAAATCACAAATTTCTTTTTATGTCTCTATCTCTAAATTTTAATCTTTTGCTCCAAGCTGATGCACCACAAGCTAATTCAAAAACTAATTATGACCCCAAACCATTCCTTTCTCCTTTGCCATGTCAATTCTACTAGCTGTTGATAATGGCTATTTTGATGCTTTGGGAATTTAGGCCAAACTAAATAAATATTATGAATCATTTCTCTCTTTTCCACTAAGCTAAGCCTTGGGTGAGCACCAGCCTAATCAAATTCAACATTATGTGAATATACTCTTTCTTTGTACTGCATTTCCAGAATGACAAGGACATAATATTTTAGTTTCCATATACTTTAGTTGAATTTTATACATTTTTATTTATATGAAAATAAATAATAAGCATTATTTATAAAGAAGCTCTTGCTTATAAAAATAAGATAAATGAAAAGTAAACTAAGATGGTTGTAATATTAATAGAGGAGTTAAATGAGAAAGTAATGTCAAAAAGTGATTGATTTCACTGTGAATTCATTTCAATTTGGTTAATCCTCCTAATAGCTCATTGGGTAGACATATGAAGACAGATACACACATGTGTATCTATCAATTAAAAGGTGACACTGAAATACCAATGACAGAAACTTTGTAAAACCAAAGCATAGCTTAAAATACAGCATTGTACTCCAAAGGGACCTTAGCTACCACTTAGCTCAACCATTTTCTTTAAAAGAGAACTTCTTTACTTTGCCCAGTATCTCAGGGTCCCTTAAGGACACAGCGGGGGAAACAAACTTGGGTCTTTTGTTTCCTAATTCAATGTGCTCTCCATTGCCCTCTTTTATTTTCCTGAAAAGTCTGATGAACGTGCAACAATACCTTCCATATTGTGTCTTTTGATTTTTCCAACAGCTTTTGCAGATCCTATCATTGTTTTCAGCTGCCTCTAAGACTCCTGTATTGCAAAGCCCTTGTTTAATGGGCTGGTTAACCTTCTGCTGTTATCCCCAACTTGCTTAAATTTATGCCACATTTTTGAAGCAGAAAATTAAAGCTCAACTGGAGCTTACTCCATTCTTTGAGGCATTTTCTCTAATGTTCTCATTTGTGGTTCACTTGACTGGCACTTGTCACCTAGCCTTTGCCTGAATGTCACCCAGGTGCTCATTCTATGCATGTTCTCAGGAAGAGCCCAGGAACCCAGCGCTCTTCCAGGTTGCTGTGTCAGCCCCTCTCTAGGAGCCCATTATTAGTGATCTTATCTTGCTATTTATGGCTTCCCAGTAATACTGATACAACTATCCCTGAAAACTCATTAACCCATATTTTTTGTAACTTTGGACTTCCTTTAACGGGTGATTGGGAGATCCAGGTAAATTAATCTTTCACTTGACTGCTTTATGGGGAAAGCATAAATGAAGCAGAAATGCTTTATTATTGAGCAAAACATTTATGGTAGGAAGCAAACTCATTATTTAGATATGGCTTGTCTCTAGGCAATTATACAAATACCACCAAAGAGGCAGCCTACTCAGGGTGCAATAATCAAATATGAAACAGGCTACAGCTTGTGATTTTTGATGTTACTTCTTGCCAAATTTTTGTTTAACCCCACTTTACCAGCAAATATCCTTCTCAGCATCAAAGCACTGGTCCTCAAACTTTAGCCTGCGCTAGAATCATCAGGACTCTCCATTTTAACAGGCATTTCCAGCTTGTAAATTTAACTGAAATTCCTATTCAAGAAATCATTGTTATCTATCTCAGCTTTTTAAACTAAAACAAAACCAGCCTTCATGCTTGTTGCTCCAAAGTTGCAGATCCATTTAATTAAAGTAAAAAGATGCTAATAAAATACTTCCCCAAAGCACTTAGTTAACGTGAAATGTTTTTTAATGCCACAGACCAGGTTTCTAAATGAAATGCTTACATTTATAGGCCAGTATGCTGAACCAGAAAAAACTAGGCATTTTAATAAAATCATAAAAAATGATTTTTTAACGTCCTGAGTTTTGTTTTCTATTTTCTATTTTTCTCTCAAGCACGTAGCAAGGAGCGCATGAGGATGCGGCATGGTCTCTTTCAGGGTGGCTGTGTATCACTCAGCTCTGAGTTACAGATGGACTGTAACTCGAGCCTGAGCAGGTGCCACAGAAATATGTTCAGTTAAGTCACTGCAAAGAAGCCAAACTCTGGAAAATAATTTAAAGAGGTTTATTCTGAGCCAATTTTGAGGACTGTGACCCGGAGCCATGCCCAAGAAGCCTTGAGCAAGTGGACTCGCTGTGGTTGGGTTATAGTTTGGTTTTATACATTTCAGGGAGACAGGGATTACAGGTAAAGTCATAAATCAATACATGGAAGGCACACATTGGTTTGGCCTGAAAAGGTGGGCCATCTCAAAGGGGGCTGGTACTTACAGGTTATAGGTGGGCTTAAAGATTCTTTGACTTGCAATTGGTTAAAGATATGAAGCTTTGTCTAAAGGCTTGGAATGTTTTAAGATAAGGAGGTCTGTTAACCAGAGACAAGCCACCGGGCATATTTGTTGTGTAAATTGAGGACCTGCAGGTTTGTCTTGCATAGGCCTATCAATAAGTTACAAAGGATATTTACAAGAAGGGTTGGGGGCATGATGAGGCATCTCTGATCTTCCTCCTCAAGGTAGGCAATTCAGTTTTAGGGTACCCCTTGGCCAGGAGGGGGTCCATTCAGTCAGCTGGTGGGGGGGGAAGCCTTAAGATTTTATTTTAGTTCACAAAATGAATTAGAAACCAAATGAATTAACATCAGCTATCATGACTAAAGGAAGAAAGCTAATAGTACATGCCCCTCTCAGACTTCACTTTTTAGTGGTTATTTGTCAAAATGTATTGTTCCCTAATCATTATGACTCTCAGTAGACCTAACTACAAATCTAACAGATATGACAGTTGACAGCCCAAAATAAGTGACTGAGGCAAAGGTCTCAATCAATAGAAGTTTTGAGGATGGAACAGAGAAAAACACAAACCACACGCAAATCTGTAACTGTTTTTTTCTGAAGGGGAATTCAGGAACTTCTGTATCTAAGGGCAATCCTTACGGGAGAAAAAGGAGCGGAGGGGAGGTAAATAGTTACATTCTTATGAGGCCCAGCAAATCTACATTTTATATAAGAAAAAGTGAATGTTAGAAGAGAAAGAGGGGGTGAAGGAAGCATCAGTTATGTAGATGTCCAGCAGTGGCTCATGCCTGTAATCCTAGCACTTTGGCAGGCTGACACAAGAGATCACTAGAGGTCAGGAGGAGACCAGCACCTGCAGTCCCAGCTACTCGGGAGGCTGAGGCAGGAGGATCCCTTGAGCCCAGGAATTTGAGGTTGCAGTGAGCTATGATGACACCACTGCACTCTAGCCTGGGTGACAGCATGAGACCCTGTCCACACTCCCTGAAAAAAAAATTATGTGGATGTCCCTGAGTAGATGGAGAATGTTTGGTCTTGTTGCTATTTTGCACCTGGGAAGATAAACTTATAATAAACATTATTAGTATGGAATTGAATAAACTTTAGTTCAAGAGCTAGACTTAGCCTGCAGACCCAAAGTTACAATTTGCATGTTCTTGTTTATGGGAGGCCAGGAAGGAATTTTCTTATGAATGATCTGTGGAGGCCAGTCCTTCATAGGGGCCTGAGGCCTTTTATCCTTCCAGGGGATCTGGTTAATGCATAATATTAACAACAGCTATTCATTTGGCAGGTGGTGTTGCATGACTCAGGCTTGACATTCCATTTTGCATAAGGAGTTGGGGGGTTCCTGGTATTTTTATTTTTCTTTATACAGTATTCATCCATGAGTATCTCTGGATCCCTACATTATTGCTGTAAGATTGCTGGCAGGGTCAGGATGTATAGGAATTAATTGATTGATACTCTTGATATTTCAAGAGAGAGGTCCTGAATATTTGGTTTGACCATACAGCATTCAGACATTTCACATCATTTAATTCTACATGCTTAGAGAGTACGTTCATATAGAGCAATATGTAGAAGCAAGATGTAATGATAAAGAAACTGTGTTTATAAGGAATCATATGTAGATCCATCTATAACAGAGCCAAACTCCAATTTTGGAAAAAAGTATCACATCCTGGAATGGCCCTTTGCATTTTTACTTTTTTTAAAGAAGAAGAACCCAGCAAGCTGCATCCCTTAAGGGATTCACTAAGCAAAGCAAAAACAAAAAGGCATAATTTATGGGCTTAAAATCAGTGATAGACAAAAACCAGAGTGGAAATGAGAGAAAACGGTTCTGAAAATTGACTGCAGGGAAGCAGCTACGTGAAGTGAGCCTGACATTCACACAGTGGACTTGGAGAGAACAGGAGATAAAGAGGGAGGAACTGTCACAGCCAATTCCCTGGAGCCCTCTCTTGCAGCTGCAAAATCTTCCTTGCTCTAAAGCAGCCTGACGCTTTTACTGAACTCCCAGAGTTTCTGTGCAGCGCCAGAGGTTTCTCACTAGCTGGTCTTTCCCTTTATCATTAGTTCTGTGATCCCAATACTGCTACTGTCTTGTCCTAACAAATCAGGAGGAACCTGCAAACCGTCAGTTATGCTAATTTGGTGCCCAGGTGTGCCCTCTGCTCCTGGCCTGAAAGCCACTCTGCCAAGGAACATTCCACACAGTCTCTGTGACTTCTAAAATAATTTCCAAAGAAAAGTGCCAATTCAAAGTACAATTCTTTCTCCAAAATATTTTTCCTTGACACCCCGTTAAAAAAGGAATGTCCTTGATTGGTCATGTGGTGCATTTTTCCTGTCTTAAACACAACTGATAACCAATCTAATTTTTTTCAACAAATAGCTGTAAAGTGCAACTCCAGAAATTTCTTAGTAACATTGTGAACATGAGCTCACTCACTGAGAAATTCTTTATTATTAACCTAGGCCTCCCATGCAATAATTCTACCTAAGTCATTATTTTTTAGTACAATTGGAGAATGTCTAATTGCAGATTATTTTAGATTATTGTATCAAGCAAAGTTTAACCTGTGAATGGCTTGAAAGAAAACTAAATACTCATTACCCACTTAGGTATTTTTTAATGAAATGGCCTTTATTATATTACTTTTATAAATGCAAATAGGTCAGTCCTCCTGCTCGTGGTAATTTCCAGTGATGATTATAAGATATGATATCTTCTCTTACAATAATAAATCTCTTTGAAGCTTGGCTGATTTTTACCCAACAAAAAGGTTTCAAACATCCTAAATTTCATTGATGGTAGTTCTATTATATAATATTTAAATGGCGTCACTAATTGTCAAAAATTGTTATGTTTGTTGCAAAGAGTACATATTTTATGAGTTGAATTTTGCCCCCCCTCCCAAAAAAAGCTCAGTTGAAGTCTTAACTCCTTGTACCTCAGAATATGACCTTATTTGGAAAAAGGATCGTTGCAGATGGAATTAGTTGAGATGAGGTCAACTGGAATAGGGTCCTTATAAGAACGTGGCCGTATGAAGACACAGAAACACAAGAACACCATGAGAAGATAGAGTCAGAGATTAGAGATAAACAACTACAAGCCAAAGAATGCCAAGAATCGATGGTCACTACCCGAAGCTAGGAAGCTTCTTTCTACCTGATGCTGTTGCCAGATGACTATTACAGAAACTAAACTTTCATCACATGTCACTCAACTAGTCAAAAACCCAGGTGCCTGTGGGTTACTACCACTGAATTCGTGGTGCCATCTAAGATTCTAGGTAAAGAACCCATCTAATCCATATTCCTAGTAGCAGAGACATAGCACTGCACTGCCAGAGGTCCCCATAACATGTCTCTCACTTTCTAGCCCCAGCATACGTGCTCACCCTACTCCAATCTTTTAGAACGTCTGTACGTCTCTGTCTGTCAAAATCCTATGATTCCTTCACGTCCAATCTAATACCTTATTCCCTGCATGAAGGCTGTTATGGATTCTTTCCTTAGCACAATATCACTTCTATCCCCCTGTGCTCAAATAAGACTCTTACAGCCCTTGCATGTTTTCTATAGTATTTTGCCTTCATCTGTCGTCATTCATATTCTTGGCATTCCACCTCATAAACTATAAGCCGTTTAAGGGCAGAAGTGTGTTTTATTCATCTGTGGTTTCTTACAGCCCACTGCCATGTGCTTGTAGTCATATAAAAATTTCTTATTAACATTAAATTTATGCTAAATTGGCCCTACAAGCTAAGATCTGTGATAAAGAAACTCAAAGGAAAATTGAGAGGTCACAGCAAAAATTCAATGTTATGCAGAAATGTTCACAAAAATTTAGGCTCCCCTAAAAGATGACTGCCTACAGAGTTTGTGTCACATCTATCCAAATTTACCAGAAGCAGCCCTTTACTCTATTACTTAGATGCAAATTTATACCTCTAAAGCTCTCTACTGCCAAGGCTAAAGGCATCCAACTATTTAGCTGAGGGAAATGTTCTCTCTCCACATGAAATGCCATAAATATCACACAAAGAGACAGAATTATATCTAAGTACATTCTTTTACTTTCTTAGAAGTAATCATAATATGTGCCAGACTATGAACACGTTGTGATTCAAGAAGATTTTTAAAAGTGTGTTAAATTGTATTATTAATCAAAAGGGGAAGAAAATGGAAAGAGTACAGGAACTAACGTTAGTTAGCAATAGATGTCTTAAATCTCTTATTTAATCTGCACAATTTCCCAGTTTATCTTCACCCTGCAAAATAAAAAATGAAGAGGGAAAGCTTCAGAGATAAATTCCCTGACCAGGCTTAGTGAACTTCAAACCCAGTGGTGATTCTTAGGTCCATCTTCTTAATGTCACAACATACTACCTCCCAGAAAGTAAGAAAGTATAAACAGGTAGGCATAATGGGTACACTGCATTCATTTTTGAGTTCGATATTCAGAAGACAGTTAGCTTCAGCCATTCTGATTTTCATAGCCAGGATTTTAAAGTTCAGTTGCCTGGTATAATTTCACAAGACTAAAATTAGTTTTGTAGTATTACCATGTTGATGTAGAAAACAATCAGTTGGCAAAAGCAACTTAGCCTTCAACCTGGGCTATGGAAACTAACTCCTGAAAGTAATCATAGTACACATTTCTAATATTCCTCTCTCTTTTTGACAAGCTAGTTTGGTTTTTAAAAATTTCTCCCAAGAAAATTAACCTATAATTATTATTTAAAATGTGCTCTTTGACTTTTTTTATATTTTTATTAAAATTTTTAACTTTATGTATGAGTAAGTTTCTGCTGAAAGAAAGACGGATTGTACTCATTTAATACTAAAATGTATCATGATCATTTTTCCTTATTACTTGTAATTTTCTGATTCTGTCATCCTTAATTTTAGTTTTGTGTTAAAGAACTTTAAAGTTAAATCATGAATTTTAACTGCTCTCTGTTAAAAAATTTTTTATTGGATTTTAGAAGGATTCTAAAACAGAATAGAGAAATGCTGTAGCCCCTAAAATAATAAAAAAATAAGCAGACTAAATTCTTTCAGTATTAAATTAGGAGTTTCTATCTACTTAAATCATGGAAAACAGATCTCCTATATAATATTTATGGTGAGAGTGTTAAAGAAATGGGCGTATGGCTCACTTCAGTATTTTTGTTTACTTTAAGTACATTTAAGGAGATCTGGAGGATTATGTTTTCTCAAAGTGCTTTTTGTCTTGGATGGCCACTGAGCTGTGTCTTAATAGGAGTCAGACACCTCCATCTGGTGGCCCAGCCATAAAATTTCCCAGCTATACTTTGTTCAAGATGTTCTAATTTTGTATTGTTTCAAATTTCCTAGTTTTTAAAATTAATATATTAACCATATTGAAATTGTTTTCTCAAAATTTATTTCTTATGTAAAAATGAATAGTATTTAGAATAATCAGTGGCCCTTAGGAAGCTAAGCATTGTCTTATCTATTCCTACAAGTTACTACTAATCACAAATCACAAATCCATTCTACGGCCAGTGGAAATAGAATTTTCCCCTATTTCTCTGAAGAGAAAAAAGGAGTATCTTTTAAGTTTTTTAATTTTTAAAAATATTTCACAGTGATACATGCACAACTCTTTTCAAAATTCTATTTTATCAGCCTATGATTAAGTATTTATTAAGGAACAAGATCAAAAGCCTTATTTAAACCCAAGATACGCTACCCGTTTTGCTTTCTCACAATTTACCAAATTAATTCTTTATAATAGTAATATTTTTTATTTTAGATGATTTTGGCCAGTTTTCTTTCTTAACAATTAATACGGATGTTTATTCAACATGGATAAATTGAGGTTACATAGTGTTTTTCTAATATCTTTAGAATACTTGTGAAATCTGCAAATATATAATTTTAGTGTCATTTATTATTTAACTCAATTCATAATAGACTTTCTTTTCATCATTAAACATCTTCTCTCTCCATTCTATACTCCAAAATCAGAGTTTTGTGCTAACCCCACCTCTGCCCATAAACCATCTCATCTCTTCAAAATGATAGCTGGGCTCACATTTATTTAATTTCTAAATGATAAGTTAATAATAAATGCTATGTTTTAACAGAATCCTTTCTTTATTTATTTTGTTAAATCCAGCCAACTAACTAGAACTGAAATCCCCTTTTAATGTACATATGATTGAAATTAGTGTTGAAGAGTTCAGTGTCTTACATGGTTTCTGATCACATGTTGCACAGCTAGCTTCTTAGTCTTGCTATATTGATATTTATGAAGACTTTTTATTTGACATGTTTTGTATTTGATATGTCTTAGCATCATTTCATGTGATTTTGGGTGCGTATCAACTATGATTAATTCTCTATCACCCTGTGTCCTATATGAGAACATTTCTGTCATTGTTAACTTCTTCTGTTTTAAATGTCACATAGATTATATATTTGCACCTTATCATATTTGCATACTCATTCTTTTGATTCATGTGAAGCACTCTATAGCCATTGTCCACTGTCTAGTGAAACTCCCACTTCGGGGAAATGACAATAAAAACATTTATAATTAAAAAAAATTATTTTTCAGAGTAGCAATATAACCAACATGGAAATGTCCCTTTCTTTTTCAGAGACGAGCTGCTGATAATTTGAGAAGACATCATCAATATCAAGTAAGTGGTCTTTGTATTATATATTGATATTTGCATTAAAATAAAGTCCCCCCCTCAGAACTGACTCAGGATAGAAGTCATATTTATGCACTGAATATCAATACTGTGTTCTAAAATGCCCCAGGAAGTTATGAGGAACCTGGTGAAGCGCTACGTCGCCGCAATGATTAGAGATGCTAAAACTGAAGAAGGCCTGACCGAAGAGAACTTTAAGGTAACTCTTTCCATCTTTATCACAATGAGAGGCAGGTTCTGCAGAATGTGGAACTAGATATATATAACACATTAAAAATCAGAGCTGGAAACTCAGCCACGTGTTCCAGCAAGCCTATGCCTTATGATTTTTAAATTAAAATCTATTGAATTGTAAAAACAAACAAAAACAGCACACGGTGAAATTTCTTCTCAAAATACATTGTTTTCAGACATGCAGAGAAAAATCTCAGTGCCTCACGGCATTCTGACTCGCTGATTCCAGCAACATAATACTTGAGTGAGCTTTAGTTTTTGAAATTTCGGCTAGATTTCTAAATCTGAAACATTTAGTAACCAACACACACTAGCAACAACACAAACCTTCTGTGTATTCTCCAACACTTTGGTAGCAGGGAGTTTAAGGTTTCAGTTTAATTGTAACTTATGCACTTATAAACGTTTTCCTTGAGTTTTTTTTTTAATTCTATAAGAGGAAATAGGTACAATACATGAAATACTATATGCTTAAATATGTGTTTAAAATGATTCCGGAATTTTGCATGAGAGTTTAGAGATTTGGGGAAAATGATTAAAGCCATTACGATTGTACAGGCAAAAACAAGCACATTTTCTTTAAAAACCTGTAGGAGACCTTTAACAGAGAAAAGCAGCCAATTTGAACAAGACAATGAAGAAGACAGATAAATTGCAAAACTTACAGCACAAATTGAAAACTGACTGGGAGCCAAGATGCTCTTTGCAGCCACAAAATTCAAGTTTTAAAGTTAAATGGTTTATTTAGGAGATAGATTGGAGGCAGGAGGCCACCAAGAAGGCCTGTCAGGTTAAGACTGATAATTCAGTTACCCAACAAAATTAGGGTAAGGATGAATCTCAGAAGTATTTTCTGACCTGAAGCAATTCATAGGATGTAGAGGCTGACCCAGATGTTGGGGTAAGAGCATCTTTATTGCGGTAAACAATTGAAAGTAACTGGCAACTCTTAGAAAGGTAAGCTCTATTTTAAGTATTTTATTTTAGATATTCTTTTGGACAGAAGAATGTGCCAATATTTAAAATCTTATAAACTGCATCCCTGCGAGAGTGAGGTAAGTTGACAGAAATGAATACTTAGAGGAAGTACTTGAAACTATAGTCCCAGAGAAACCCAATATACTCAACTATATTCTGCTGGAAAAGATAACTCTTCCTGTTTCTTTTTCCATTAAGCCTAGGAAATTTCCTTGTTACTATAAAATTCCAATAGGGAAATTAGTAGACATCAAAGTAACACCAAGAGTCAGCGAGAGAACTGGGAATATTAAGTAGAACCCCAGAAGAGTAGAATCCTAGTTCTTAAAAAGCAGTGAAAATATTTCCGACCCATGTATGAAAAGAGAAAATGATGTTTCCTAATGTTTATTAATTTAAATCACAACCTAATTCGTCATTTTAAATTTCATTTAGGAACTCAAGCAAGACATTTCTAGTTTCCGCTTTGAGGTTCTGGGATTACTAAGAGGAAGCAAGCTTTCTACAATACAATCAGCAAATGCCACGAAAGAGTCCTCTAATTCAGCAGACTCAGATGAAAAGAGTGACAACGAAGGTACTAGCAAGGACAAGAAAAAGAATTTCAGCCTCTTTGACTTAACCACGCTCATTCATCCGAGATCAGCAGCCATTGCGGCCGAAAGACATAACATAAGCAATGGCTCCGCCCTGGTGGTGCAGGAGCCACCAAGGGAGAAGCAGAGAAAAGTGAATTTCGTGACCGATATCAAAAACTTCGGGTTGTTTCATAGACGATCAAAACAAAATGCTGCTGAGCAAAGTGCAAACCAAATCTTCTCTGTTTCAGAAGAAGTTGCGCGTCAACAGGCCGCAGGACCACTTGAGAGAAACATTCAACTGGAATCCCGAGGCTTAGCTTCACGGGGCGACCTGAGCATTCCTGGTCTCAGCGAACAGTGCGTGTTAGTAGACCACAGGGAAAGGAACACGGACGCACTGGGGTCACAGGCAGGCCAGAGAGCGTGTTCATTCGAGTCAGAGAAGGTGGTGGTGGAGGACACCGTTCCTATAATACCAAAGGAGAAACACGCAAAGGAAGAGGACTCTAGTATAGACTATGACGTCAACCTCACAGACACAGTCGCCCACGAAGATTACGTGACCACGAGATTGTGATACTTGAAGGAGGAAGCGTTTCCCATACACATAGGTATTTTCCATTGTGCTCTGGGTGGGGGAAAATGTTTAAAATTAAATTAGCAAATGCTAACTTACACTTTATAGCGTTTATCAACTGTGGCATATTAACCTGTAACATGTTGAAATAAGGCAAAGGCAATCAAAAACCCTTCTGTTTTGTAGGCTGCTTTTGCTTTCACAATTTGTTTTACAATTGTTTTTGTTAATAAATAAACGCACCTTGTATTCTTGTACTGTTGCAATAACCCACAGAAAATTTTTAGCTATCTTTTTCAATTAAAACCAATGCAATTTGTTTCATGTGGTAGTTGACTCCTATAATAGATATTTTTATAAGCAAAAAACAATGTAGCTGAAATATTAGAGCTTTTCATATTTTTTAGGGTCTCTAGAAATGGCTGCTCACCAAGGACTGATCACCCAGTACTACAGTTTGACTTTAAAACACAAAATTACCAAATTATTTCTTAAGAACATGTAAATAATTATAGTACACAATGAAAGCAAGCAAACCTTCTCATGGGGTCGTGGTCCAACCCTCTGTTAAGATGAAAGTCAGGTATACTTTGTAGACTTTTAGGTTGTCCCAGTGTTTCCTTTTAGTAAGTAAAAGAAATGTTTGTCTTAATAAATTACAATGATTAATGATTTTTAATGACATTTTGTCAGAAAAAATCTTGACTCTCCAGTTTTTTTAAAAAAATAAATTACCTGTTTACCAGGTTTAACTGTTTATCGGTATAAATATGAGTCTTTGTGGTTATTGAATTTCAAAAATATGGCAAAAGTTCTCAGATGTAGAAAAGAATTATAATAAATTATAATATTTCGAGCACCTTAAACAAGCAAGATGATTGCATGCTCATAATACCCAGATGAAAATGAATTCATTCCCACAACATAGATCTAAGCAAAGTTAAATTCCAATAGTTTCAATCAGCACAATATTGTTGTCAACTCAAAAGAAGTACAAAAACCTAGTAACTTCTTTTCCCCAGTGATGGGTACATATTTCTTTAAAATTAAAATCATTCGAAAATCATCACCATAGCTTATGTAGGTAGAGATATATACTTTCCCCTATAAGGACAGCATTCTTAATTCTTTGTTTCTTCTATTGATTGCCAGGTAATTTAGCTTATATTATCATCATTCACTGAACTATTAAAATGAAAGTGTTCACAACTTGTATAAAAACAGTACTGGAAACTTCTTAAAGTTTAAGTTATATTACTTGTGTCTATTCCTTATACATGCCACTAGCATTTATCTCGAATCGACAGAAAAATACTGAGTTCATTTTACCTCAAAAAATTACCTCCGTGGAGTAGAGAAATTGTATACAATTTTGCATTGGCCAAAAACAGCATAATGTTGTGAAACCCAGTTTTGATCACCATACGCCACAAACAAAGAATAACAGCAATAACGATGCCAGCCACAGTTCTATGCTCTATACATGTAATCACACATAGGTACTTCTCTTAACAAACTTCTGAAGTAGTTACTGTTCTTATGCCCATTTTACAGATGAGGAAATTGAGACAAGCGCTAACCTGGCTTAGGTAGTGCAGCTGGTGATGGAACTGTGCTTTGTTCTTCAGGTCATGCCCTTAACCACTACACTGGACTGCCTTTCAGAACCTACACAGAGGAAGCTATGAAATGTGCATATATATATGGCTACTATTGTCACTTCTGTATTCCTATACTTTGAGAGAGAATGAGTTTGGTAAACTCCCTAAGTGTCCCTTCTTGTAAAGCAAGAGAAATGTGCAAAATAAAAAATATACTGTATTTTAGACTAAATTTACATCACAAGAAGTCCATAGATTTAAAAAACATACTCAGTATAGGATCTCAGAATTCAACTTGAAATTTTAGATTCTAGTTTTCAGAAAAGCAAGACGCACTGAGCCTCTGCTCACTCCTAAATCTCATTTTTATCCTGGGGATTTAGGATAACCTGGCTGGATAGGTTTGGAGAAACACAAGGCTGATGAATGGACTTACTGCTTCAAGAACACCTTTATCTCAAGTACATAAGGACTCAGACTAAGCCCTGGGGCTGCTGAAATGCCCCAATTTTTCTTATCAGACATACAGGAGTAGGAGAATTGTAGGCCTATTCTTAACATTTGGGATATTTTCCATTGATTTCTTTTTGCCTCTTCTGTGCATTGTTCCCCCCACCCAAGTAATGACCCTTTACATCACCATTTTACATACTTTACCAGAATTCAATTTCAAATTCCCCCTGTTCCCTCAAACAACACCAACATCAATTAAAACAAGAAAAACTTTTTTTTTTCCCAGTAGCTTATTTATACCGGAGTTAGGGTATGACATTTTACAGGGAAACACAGTGATAATAGAGGGTTTTATTTAGAGTGGATAGCACCTCCTTTTCAAGTGTCCTGGAAATGATGATTCTAGCAACCCTCAGATGTCACTGACAGATCCGTTTATGAATATGAACAAAGCATTGGAAATTGTCAATACTACATGTTCTAGACTTGAATATTATTCTAAATATGTAATGATACGTGGCATTAATGAAGATGAACAGTAAGGATAAAATAAGAAAACATAAAACAATAGCATCATTGCAAGCAAAGGGATTTTTTCTGAGGTCCTCAAATAAGTGATTTGCAGTTTCTTTCCATTTCGAGTAATATATCTATCCACAGAAATTTCTAAATACTAAAGAGAGGTTTGGAATCACCTTCCATATACACAAATAATTTTTCTTGTTTTTCATTCCTTCTTAAAATCTGTTTTTCTTTTTTTTAATTTTTTGTCTGAGTTGGGTGGAGGAGCATCTTGAAAATTCAGTTTACCTTCAATAGACTGCAGGTTAAATTCACAACACTTCATTTATCACAGGTATATTTTGGAAGCCCTAGTGACAAGAAAATGTGCTATAAAGCTGTACCTCACCATTTGTGATAAACGTTTTCCTTAAAATTCCGTGTAAATTAACCCATATTAACTTCAGTCAGGAAACTATGTAAAAAAATAGTAGTGAATTATTCTGTAAAATGATGAGTAATTTTCAAAGTGCTAATTCTTCTCAAAAATATCTGTTTCGTAATTTGAATATTTGTATAAAAAATTTTCTTAAATCCAATACTTTATTTACTGGCTGGCAATTAAAATAGTGCAAAAACATACTCACTTTTTGCCTTGACATGGATAGCGACCTGACATGCTCTAGAGACCAAACAAACTGATGAAAAGTCAAGGGTAGTAAACTTACCGCGCTATTGTCAAAGAAGCAAAATCAACTTTCCAGGAAATGTGGACGGAAAATAGGTAACGATGGCATAACAACATATTTTCTAACATTTGATAATCCTTAATAATTCTGGGATTTAGCTGAGTGAATGACTGGATAGTCCAGTCCAGTGAAGAGCAGCCACCAAGCACCAGAATCTGTCTGTTTTGTGCATTGTACTTGCAGCAGTCTTCTACAGCCTAGAAGCCGCCTTCCATGCTCAGTGTCCTTAAAACTCAACCTGGCAAAAACCATCCATTGTGATTCTGTACTTCGGTTTACAATGACTCAAATTTCAAAAAGGCCAAATTTAGGAATATGTTTCACCATTCTGAAAATTATTTCTTCAGTTTTGCATTATTCTATTTTTTTTTTCTTTTCTTGTATTCTCCAAAATTCAGACCTACCAGTAACCACAACATTTGGCAATTTACTATCGCTGGCATTCCCCTCAGATTCAACTTCGAAAGTGTTACCCTAATGATTTTACAATGTATTAAAATGCATTTTATTTATATAGTGTGGTCACATGCTGTATTTTATTTAAATTTTAGAACTGTATTAGATAAACTCACTATAGATAACTGAGGAAACTTAGGCTCAGAGGATTTATGAAAATTATCCAAATTTACCTGGCTGGTTGGTAGCTGATTTGGAGCTTGAATTCAAAAACCTCTTCGTCTAAATGTTCGGATGAGATATCACGTCATAAATGCCTTGACTACTGAATTTTTATGGAGGGAAAATTTTGTCTTCTTTGCCCTCTCCTTAAGTAGAAGATAGTTACAGTCATCCATATAGTTAAAATTCAAGATTAATGTCATATTACCTTTTGTTTTCCTACAAAGTTGTATGAACAGATTTTTTTCATAGCTAGTTTCTCAATGTTTTCTGAAAAGACACTGTTCATTTTCACTTAAAGTGTAGATTTTGTGATTATGTGTACAGAGGTAATAATAAAATGTATTAAATAATATTAAAGCTTCTCAATTGAAAAATCATAGAGCTGGACGAGGTAGAGCTGAACTAAGATTGAGACCTGGGACCAGGGCTGCATGTAGCCATGCCACCACTGGGCTGACAAGCAGCGAAGCTGTCTCTGTAAGTGAATTTCACCAGCAGCAAAACCACCAGTTTCCTCTAGAGCTGCACTGTCCAATTAGCTAGCTACTATCTACATATGGCTACTAAGTAAGCACTTGAAGTGTGGCTAGTCTGAATAAAGATATGCTGTAAAACACACCTCAGATTTCTAAGTATGAAAATAATGTAAATTAGCTCATTATCATTTTACATTGGTTACATGTTGAAATGATAATATTTTGGATGTATTTAGTTAAAATATACTAATTAAATGAGTTTTATGTTTCTTTTTACTTTTTCAGTGTGGCTACTAGGAAAATGAAAAATAAATATGTGACTTGTATTTATAAGTTGCAATACATTTCTATTGGACAGTGCTGCTCCGGGACATTTGTATTTGTTTTACTCAATTCATGTGTTTCTATTATTTGAATTACTTAGGTAAAACTTACGCACCTAACCGCTCAAAAACGATGTATGTGGCTCTGCTAATATCTCAGTCCCTCCTTAATTCCAAATCTCCTAATAGAATCCCTGCTAACAATTTGCTGCTTTTCCATGTTTTCCCTTTGCCTTTACAAATGTATTAATATATAAATATATACGCACATAGACATATATAGGTTATGGTTTTATTATTGGTTTTTCAAGAATTGGGTCATACTATACCTATAACTCAGTAACTTTTTTTTCATCTAACAGTGTATCATGGAAACCTTTTCTAAAGTAATTTAATACAGCAGAGCCATTTGAATCCATCCAAAGAAATTCCTTCACTAGTTATTTTTTTACCTATAATATTATCACATGCTATTTTTAAAACCACTATGGAAAATCTACTTATTGAAGAAAACACACAGTTTTTAAGTGATGAGAAGTACCTAATAGACAGCAAGGTGTTTCTGAAAGGCAAGTATTCTCATTTCTGTCCTCTGGTTACAATTTTGCAGGGCTCCCCATTTTCCCTGCCATTCAGTGCTGATTCCATAGCATGACCTTCATAAAGAGGCCCCGGTTTCTAGTACCGGCATCATTTCCCAACATCATTCCTGCTCACACTAAACTTCAACCATTCTGAACCTCGTTTAGCCATTGAAGAGTTAACGTTGCTCTTTTCCCCAACATTTGCAAACACCGTTCCTCCAGCCTTGAATAAAATTTGTACCCATTTTTTAAAAATATTTTTAATCCAGGATTATAATTATTATAATTCCAATCAATCTATTTTATGGTTTCCTTTACGTTTAATTGTTTTATCAAATTATTTTTTCTTATAGATGATCTTTTCCTGAGCCTGCAGATACTGAGCCAGGTTTTCCCTGTGGGAGAAAGAGGTGATCCACACTGACATGCTTTCAGGGCGTCAGTGTTCTTTGAGAGGTTCAATTAGTCCCAGGAAGTAGCTCACTGTGCTGCTTCAGCATTCGGAATGCAAAATGCCCTGTGGATTAGAGGAAGGCAGGAAGCTGGTGCCTTTTCATAGCTGCTGTGGGGTGACTTGCAAGTCAGGCACTTCATCTCTTTAGACCTCAGCTGCTGATATTTAAAGTTTCTGGATGAAAATGTCCCATCTAGCTCTAAAATATAAAACTATGTTAAATCATCCTTCTAAAGTTAGAAGTACCAAATAGGAAAGTGGAAACGTAGGAAAAATAAAGGCACCATAAAATATTCAGTGCATGATTATTTCTTCCGTTTTATTTAAAATAAACTTTAAAAATGTTTGAGATCATTGTAGATTCGTATTTAATTGTAAGAAATAATAGAAGACATATCTCATGTACCATTTACCCATTGTCCCCCAATGGAAACATCTTTCAAACTATAGTACAATATCACATGCATTTAATCCACTGATCTTACTCAAATTTCCACGGTTGTACTTGTGTGTATGGACACACCACCGATCAGGGTGGTGGTTGCTGAAGGTTAGGGAGGCCGCGACGATTTCTGAAAATAAAACAACAATGAAGTTTGCCGCATCAATTGACTCTTCCTTTCACCAAAGATTTCTCTGTTTGATAACATTTTACCCACAGTAGAACTTCTTTCAAAATTGGAGTCAATCCTCTCAAATCCTGGCAACCAAGTTTACGTAATATTCTAAACCCTTTGTTGTTGTCTTAACAATGTTCGCAGCAGCTTCACCAGGAGTAGATTCCATCTCAAAAAATCACTTTATTTGGTCATCAATAAGAAGCCACTCCTCATGCGTTCAAGTTTTATTACAAGACTGCAGCAATTCAGGCACATCTCCAAGTTCTACTTCTAGTTCTCTTGCTATTTCTACCAAGTCTGCAGTGACTTCCTCCACTGGTCATGAAGCCCTCCATGGGATTTGGAATTAACTTCTTCTAAACTCTTAATTTTGCTATTTTGACCTCCCATGAATCACAAATGTTCTTAATGGTATATACAGTGCTGCATCCTTTCCAGAATATTTTCAATTTACCTTGCCTAGATCCATCAGAGGAATCTTATCTATGGCAGCTATAGCTTTACAAAATGTATTTTTTAAATAATAAGACTTGAATGTCAAAATTAGTCCTTGATCCATGGGATATAGAAGGGTATTGTGTTAACGGGCATGAACACATTAATCTCTTTGCACATCTCCATCAGAGCTCTTGCGTAAGCAGGTGCATTGTAAATGAGCAGTCATATTTTGAAAGGAATCTTTTTTTCTAAGCAATAGGTCTCAGCAGTGGGCTTAAAATGTTCACTAAATCATGCTATAAACATATGTGCTATCATTCAGGCTTTGTTGTTCCATTTCTAGAGCACAGGCAAAATAGCATAATTCCTAAGAGCCCTAGGATTTTTGGAATGGTCAAGGAGCATTGGCTTCAACTTAAAATCACCAGCTGCATTAGTCCCTAACCTTTCCTTTTAATCTTTGAGGCCAGGAATTGACTTCTTCTCTCTAGTTACGAAAGTCCTAGATGGCATCTTCTTCGAATAGAAGGCTGTTTTGTCTACATTGAAAATCTGCTGTTTAGTGTAGCCACTTTCATCAATGATCTTATCTAGGTCTTCTGGATAACTTCCTGTAGCTTCTACATCAGCACTTGCAGCTTTCCCTTGTACTTTTCTGTTATAAAGATGGCTTCTTTCCTTAAACCTCACAAACCAATGTCTGTTAGCTTCAAACTGTTCTTCCAAAGCTTCTTCACCCCTCTCAGCCTTCACAGAATTGAAGAGATTTAGGGCCTTGCTCTGGATTAGGCTTTGGCTTAAGGGAATGTTGTGGCTGGTTTGATCTTCCATCCAGACCACTCAAATTTTCTTCATATCAGCAATAAGGCTGTTTTGCTTTCTCATCATTCTTGTGTTTAGTGGAGTAGCACTTTTCATTTCCTTCAAGAAATTTTTGTGCTCTTTGGTGCAAGAGGCCTATCTCAGTTTTCCACATGCCTCCCTCACTAAATCATTAAATTTAATCATTTCTAGCGTTTGATTTAAAGTGAGAGATATGTGACCCTTCCTTTCACTTGAACACTGACTGAGAGACCTTTGTAGGGTTATTAATTGGCTTAATCTCAATATGGCCATTTCTCAGAGACAGGGAGGCCTGAGGAAAGGAAAAGAGATGGGGGAACAGCAGTCAGAACACACACGACTTCTATCAGTTAAGTTCACCATCTTACATGGGCATGGTTTGTGGTGCCCCTACATAATTACGATAGTAGCATCAAAGATCACTGGTCACAGATCACTACAGTAGACATAACAATAATGAAAAGGTTTACAATATTGTGAGAATTACCAACATATGACACAGAGACACAGAGTGAGTACATGCTATTGAAAAAAATGGTGTCCATGCAGATTCAGTTTATAAAAGATGCAATATCTGTGAAGTACAATAAAGTAAGGCACAGTGAAACGAAATATGCCTGTATAATCACATTCATTTCCCCCACCCATCCCTAAACCCTGAAAACCAACAATTTGTTGTCCATTTTTATAATTTTGTCATTTAAAGGCAAAACATTTGTCAGTGTTATATAAGTAGAATCATAAAGTATGTAACCTTTGGGGATTAGTGTTCTTACTCAACATAAATCTCTGGCGATTCACCCAACTTGTTTATACTTGTCAATAGTTTGTCTCTTTCTTACTGCTGAGTCCAATTCCATGGTATGGATATAATACAATTTGTTTAGCTCTTCACCCATTGAAGGATATCTAGGTTGTTTCCACTGTTTGGCTATTACAAATAAAACTGTTATGTACAGGTCTTTTTGTGAACATAAATTTTATTCTGTGATAATTGCCCAGGACTACAGTTGCTGGCAGTATAATGGTCACATACTTAGTTTTATAAAAAATAGCCCCCCTGGATCCTAGTGTGCCCTACCTTTTACATACTCACCAACAACACTGAGTGCTTCAGTTTCTCTACATTTCTTCTTTTTGCTAGCATTTGGTGTTGGTATCAATTTGTATTTTGCCCATTCTGATTGGTATATAGTCTCAATGTGGTTTTAATTTGCATTTTTCCTGATGGACAATGATTTTAAGCAACATTTCTTGTACTTATTCCCCACCTGTATGCCATCATGGTGAAATGTTTATTTATGTCTTTTGGACATTTTTTAATTAGATTGTTTATGTGTTTGTTTTTAACGTTAACTTTTGAGAGTTCTTTTTATATTTAGATACTAGTCATTTGTCAGATATGTTTTGCAGATATCTTCTCCCAGTCTGCAACTTGTCTTTTCATCCTCTTAACAGGGCTTTCCACAAAAAAAAAAAAAAAAAAAAAAATAATTTTGATTAAGTTCAGATTTTCAATTTACTTTTTATAGAAATTCTAAGAACTCTTTCCTCAGGCCTAGCTCATAAAGATTTTCTGCTATATGTTTTTTCTAATGGTTTCATAATTTTACGGTTTATATTTAATCATATCATTTTCCCGGTTTTTTTCTTCCAAGTATTAATACATTAAGTATCATACATAAAGATTTACAGAAGAAAAGTCATCTGAAGGAATGGAATCACACACACATACACAGAGGAATGAGGAGGGGAATGTCGACAGACAAACACGCAGGAGCAGTGAAATGGGGTGACAAGTCGAAAGATAAATCATTTTTATGAGACAAAAACTTACCCAGTTACCCAGAAATGATAGCCAGACTTTTCTGAAGTTTGAAAAAACAATAAAGCTCAAGTAATTTTTCAACCCTGTTACATTTCTCCCAAATTCCTGAACCAGATGGAGAAGAGATGAAGATGAGAAAAACTGCTCTAAGACTGAAAGCCAGAAATAAATAAATTTCAAATGCAAGCCTCTTCACAAAATTCAATTGCTATTTGAAAAGCTGAGATTGTAGAAATATGATATGACCTCCTCTGTTCTGAAAAATAATCACTGAATTTGAAGCTGATAGGTAGGTACTATTGAAACCACCAACCATTTGTTCAAAATGCTTCTCTTTGGCTTTGATAGTGTACAACAACAACAAAAGAAAATAACAATAAAAATTTAAAAATGTAATGTAATTCACTGGTGTAAACTTAATAAAACTAGACTAATGACATTATAATTATATGAGAATATATATGAAGCATTAAATAAAACAATTTAGTGCATAAAAATATAAACATTTAATGATAAAGACTATTGGCATAAAATTCTCATGTTAATTAAAATATTCTCTCAGGCTTGCATTAGAAAGGAAAATTATCTTTGATACATATAAAAATGTGGACTAGAATTTTGGCTAAGTCATTATGATATACTACCATAATGTTTTTATTCTCTGATGATAATATGGCAATTAACTAAATTGCTTACTCAAGGGAAACAATTGGAATCCTTCTCTCATAAAATTTTAAGTTGCCACTTTTTACAAAGCACACAGTTGGAAACTGTAACTCAGTTTATAAGATGATCTGGATCTCTAATTTGGCTTTCACTTGCTATTATTTCCCATTTTACCCCCAAATTAGAGATCTGACTCTATAATAAACGATGGAAATAAAAAGATGGAGAATATTTTCTAAAGCATCTCACAATGTTAAATCTAGAAACTTACATTTCACACTGCAAGAGATCAGAAACATTGTGCTCTTCTTCATACAGCTGGTGCTTAACAGCCAAGGTTTGCAGAATACACTTCTTTTTCTTCATCCTCTATAAAACCACATGAAAAGGGATTATTTTGTTAAATGAGGTATGTATTTTCATTTTCTCTGAGATAGAAGAGTAATAAGAAACACAGATAAGAAATACAGAAAAGGCACCCCTTTTCATCTCATGCCTAGAATAAGCTTATTTAATCACTGATACATTGATCATTCAGCAACTTCATATTTTTCCCTAGTCACCTGGTTGGTAAATTGCCCTTTGCAAAAATTACTCCTTCATTTAGAAACATTGAACAAGCATACATTTTGTGACAAGCATTGTAACACATGCTGAGAATAAAATAATAAAACAAAAATTATTGAACTAAAAAATGGTTAATTCTCTGGCAATAATTAAGTATGATAATCATGGTGTCCCTGGGGAGAATCTAGGAGGGGTATGTAACCCAGTATCAGGTACAGAGAACAAAAGATGTCTGTCATTTCCTAAAGATGAGTAATAGTCATTCAGAATTTGATCTTTATCCTGGGCATGATTGGGAGTCATTAAAGAATTTTACGTAGGAGTTTGTCATGACAAAATTCTCTTTAAGTATAGATGGAAGAAAATGTGGAAATAATCACATTGACACTACAAAATTAAAAAGAATTGAGTCCTTTCAATTCTGAAAAAGAGGGAGTTTGTTTTTTGTTTTTTGTTTTTTTTTTTTTTTGGATTTCACTCAATGGTTTTGAATAACCTAAGCTCCAATATGCAGACATTAAGTGGGGAATAAAATTTTCTAAAGCAAAACATGTGACTACAACTCTCATTAGTTTTATATTCTATGTTTTAAAAACTTAATGTTTTATATTGAATAGCAATGAGGTTTCTGGACATTCTTAATCACCTGAAGAATAATTGTATTTTCTTAATAGCTTTATTGAAATATAATCCACATACCATATAATTCATCCACTTAAAGTATATAATTCAGTGGGTTTTAGTATATTTATATGCATATGCAATCATCATCACAGTCAAATTTACATTTTTATCACCTCAAAAACAAACCCTGTACTCTTTAGCTATCACCACCCTATTCTCCTACTCCAGTCCCCTACACTCCTAAGCAACCACTAATTTTCTTTCTATAGATTTCCTGTTCCAGATTTTTATATGAATGGGATCATAAATGTGTATTGTGACTAGCTTCTTTCATTGAGCATAATGTTTCCAGGTTCATCCATGTGGTAGCATGTGTCAGGACTTCCTTCCTTTTTATGGCCAAGTAACATTCCATTATATGGATGTACCACAGTTTGTTGATCCATTCGTCTGTTTATGGGTACTTGAATTGTTTCCACATTTTGGCTATTATGAATAATGCTGCTATGAACACCCATACACAAAATCTTGTGCAGATCTTTTTTCTCATTTATTTTGGATAATACCTAAGAATAATTTTACTGGGTCATAGAACACTCTATGTTTAATCATTTGATGCAATGCCAGACTTTTCCATAGCAGTTGCACCATTTTACATTCTCACTAGCAATGAATGAGAATTCCTATTTCTCCACACATCAACACTTATTCTCAGAGTTTTGATTCTAGTCATCCTAAGGGGTATGCGATAGTATCATATGTGCTTTTGATTTGTATTTCCCTGATAAATAATGATGTCAAGCATCTTTTCATGTGCTTATTGGCCATTTGTATAACTTCCTTGTAGTATAGAAATATCTTTCAGATACTTTGTCCTATCTTAATTGGTTTGTATTGTATTATTGAATTTTTAGAGTTTTCTAATACATCGTAGATAAAAGTCCCTCATCAGATATATCTTTTGCAAATACTGTCTTTCTTTCAGTGGGTTGTCTTTTACTTTCTTGATTGTGTCCCATGAGGCACAAAAGTTTTCAATTTTGATTTATATGTTTTTCTTTGTCACTTATACTTTTGGTGTTGTATCTAAGAATCCTTTGCCAATTTACCCCAATGATTTCTTCTGAAAATTGTATAGTTTTAGCTGTTGTACTTAGGTCTTTGATCCTTTTTGAGTTAGTTTTTGAATATGCTGTAAGGTAAGGGTCCAACTTCATCCTTTTGCCTGTGGCCATCCAGTTGCCTCAGCACCATTCTTATATCAATGAATGGTCTTGGCACCCTTGTCAAAAATCAGTTGACCCTATTAAAGGAAACAAAATTTTAGTTAAATGGGAGGAATAAGTTCAAGAGCTCTGTAATACAACATGATGACTCTAGTTAATAACTATGCATTGTATATTTGAAAATTGCTAAGAGAGAAGATTTAAATTGTTCTCACCACAAAAAAATGATAAGTATGTGAGGTAATGCATATGCTAATTAGCTTGATTTTGTTATTCCACAATGTATACATATTTCAAAACATCATGTTGTATACCACAAATGTATACACTTTTTGTCAATTGAAATAATAATAATAGATAAAAAATCAGTTGACAATAAATGTATGTATGTCCTTATTTCTGGACTCTCAATTCTATTTGATTGATCTATATGTCTATCCTTGTGCTCTTACCACTGTTCCTTTGTAGTAGTTTTGAAATTTGGAAGTATGAGTCCTCCTATTTTGTTCTTTTTCAGGATTGTTTTGGCTATTCTAGGTCCCTTGCAATTCCGTTTTAGAGTAGCTTTTCAATTTCTACAAAAAAATCAGCTGCAATTCTGATAGGGATTTCATTGAGGCTGTAGGTCAGATAGGGGGAGATTGCCATTTTAAGAATATTAAATCTTCTAATCAATGAACACAAGATGTTTTGCCATTTATTTAGATCTTCTTTAATTTCTTTTGACAACATTTTGTAGTTTTTGGAGTACAGATTTACTTCTGCAATCCCATTTACAATAGCTAAAAAAATAAAATAAAATGCCTAGGAATGAATTTAAACAAGGAGGTGAACGATCTCTAAAGGAAAACAACAAGTCTCTGATGATGAAAGAAATTAAAGAAGACACAAAAAAATGGAAAGGCATCCCATGCTCATGGATCAGAAGAAGTAATATAATTAAAATGATCATACCGCCCAAAGCAATCTATAGACTCAATGCAATTCTTATCAAAACACCAATGTCATTTTTCACAGAATTAGAAAGAAAAATTCTAAAATTCATATGGAACCAAAGAAAAGCTCATATAGCCAAAGCAATCCTGAGTAAAAAGAACAAAGTGGAAGGCTTCACACAGTCTCAAAATACATTATGAGGTTATAGTAAACAAAACAGCATTCTACTGGTATAGAAACAGGCACATTGACCAGTAGAACAGAACAGAGACTCCAGAAACAAATTTAAGTACTTACAGCCAACTGATTTTCAATAAAGGTGCCAAGAACATACCCTGGAGAAAGAATACCATCTTTAACAAATGGTACTTGGAAAATTGAATATACATATGTAGAAGAATGAAACTGGACCCCTATCTCTCCATACTCAAAAATCAACTGAAGTTGGATTAAGATCTGAAACTATAAAACTACTAGAAAAAAAAGCATAGAGATAATACTTAAAGGTGTTGGTCTAGGCAAAGCTTTCATGACTAAGACCTCAAAAGAACAGACAACTATAACAAGAATAGACAAATGGGACTATATTAAACCAAAAAGCTTCTACACAGCAAAGGAAACAATCAACAGAGTGAAGAGATAACCTATTGAATAGGAGAAAATATTTACAAACTATTCATCTTAAAAGGAACTAATATTCCAAATATATGGGGAACTCAAACGATTCAACAATTAAAAAACCAAACAATCTCATTTGAAAGTGAGCTAAGGACATGAATAAACATTTCTCAAAAAAAGACATACAAATAGCCAACAGCTATGTGAAAAAATATTCAATATCACTAATCATCATGGAAATACAAATCAAAACTATACTCATCTTACCCCAATTAGTATGGCTATTAATAAAAAGACTAAAACAGATGCTGGCAAGGATGTGTATAAAAGGGAACTCATATACTGTAGGTGGGATTGTAAATTAGTATGAACACTATGGAAAATAGTATGGAGATTTCTCAAAAAACTAAAAATAGAACTACCATACAATCCAGTAATCCCACTACTGGGTATTTATCCAAATGGAAAGAAATCACTATATCAAAGGGATACCTACATTCTAATATTTATTGGGGCACTATTCATAATAGCAAAGATATGGAATCAACCTATGTGTCCATTGACGAACTGATGGATAAAGAAAATCACATTTTTCTAAATATGTACACACACACACACACACACACACACACATACACATGCACACACACAATGGACTACTACTTAGCCATAAAAAATACGAAAATGTCGTTTGCAGCAACAGTGATGGAACTGGAGGTCACTATGTTAAGTGAAATAAGCCATCCATACAAAGACAGATACCACGTTTTCACTCTTATTTGGGAGCTAAAAATATTGATCTTATGGAGACAGAGAATAGATTGATAGATAACACAAATTGAAAAGTGTTGGAAAGGGTGTGTGGGTGAGAAGGGAAGATAAAGAGAGGTTGGGTAATGGGTACAAACACACAGTTTGACAGAAAAAATAGCCCCAATATTCAATAGCAGAGTAGGGAGAATGTAGTTAGCAACAATGTATTATAAATTTCAAAGCAGCTAGGAGAGAGGACTTGAAATGTTACCAACACATAGAAATAATAAATGTTCAAGGTAATAGATATCCCAAATATCCTTACTTGATCACTCCACATTATATGCATGTAACAAATACTCACATGTGTTTCTTACCCCATATTTAACCCATAAATATGTACAATGTTTTCTATCAATAAAAAAATTTGTACTTTTTTTGTTAAATTTATTCTAAGTGTTTTATTGTCTTTTATGCTATTTTTAATAGAATTGTAATTATCTTTTAAGATTCTCAAAAGCCAGAAATTTTTGGTACACAAATATATATAAACAAATTTATCAATGCTATAATTACATTAATTAAAAATTAGTTAAAGTAAGATTTTCATCATTAGTTATTTTAGAAACTTTTTTTTTCAAGGTGATGAATATATTTATTACTTTGATTGTGGCAATAGAGTCATGGGTGTATGCATATGTTCAGTTTCATCAAATTGTATGCAGTGTGGTTACATGTGTTAATAAGTGTGTGCTTACACCTAAATGTAGCATCATCACCCACCTCACCATACCATAAAGTGGACACAAACCTCCCATAGTTCCTTTTAGGAGAGACTTTCAAACTGTATTTGGTTTTATGTAGGTACACACTGTAGCTTGCTAAGGCCATTATACATTAAGTAACCATCATAAGATCCCTCACTTATAAATATATACTTATAATTTTACTGATTAATGAGGAATGAGGAGTAGAGAATATTTAAATACTTATTACTATTTTTCATAATTGTAAATTTACTTGGTAATGGATTCTTTGCTAATATGGAAACTATGACTACAAATTTTACCAGCTTTTAGAAGCAACATATTCCATACTTTTATTATGCAGGACAGGAGGAAAAATAAATTTAGCCACTTTGGAAGATTAGTGCTCAAATAACTTCCTTAGACAGAGCCATTATCAGACTAACTGGTTACATTAGTTGGAAAAAATAAGATGAAAAGGCAAAGATGGGGTGGGCTGTACAGGAAAACCAGGGCCAATACATCTGAAGATTAAGATTCCGCTATGGATGAGAGAGAATGAAGATGGTAACAAGGACAACTTTAAATCCACAATTCTTAAAAGAAAAAGGATTTGGATTGATAATCCTGATAATGCCCCTCTCATTTGCTCTTTCTTATCCTTATCAACAGCAATTTAAAGACAAAAAACGTTTTGAGGAGTTAGATGGGCCAATAATGGATATAAATATTATGAATATTTATACTAAATTGAGAGCGAGTTTGGTTGTAATCATGTTTAATGAATGAAAATAGGCAAAGCTATCCCTAACCCAAATTTGTTCACTTAATCTTCTGCTTCAGCTATTGAACTTGGAAGCAAAAAGTTCAATTTCCAGTTCTATTCTAATGCCTTTAATGACTCATTTGTAAAATGGGAAAATTATCAACTTACTACTCTGGACAAAGCAGCTCAGTTATAATTAAGATTTAAAACATGGAAAAATAGAAGCATTTTGTCAAGTATAAGGAACCATGTGTGTATCATTTTTTTTCTCATTATGTGAAGATAATCCAAAGGAATTCCAAAGAATTCAGGATTAAGTGGTACAAATTCCCTCTCATACAACTTGAATCAAATAAAACTGAAAATCACCTTAAGGAAGCACAGTGAGCTTCAGGTTCAATCTGGTCTAATGTATCAATGTGGCTAAACAAAGTGAAAGAAAGTGTCTTTCAGAATGGGGTGATAACCACAACCTGGAAAAATGCCATTAGGAAAAAGGAAAGGAACATTAGAGTGACCCATTTGGGCATTATCTGTTCACATACTGCCCTGGGAAAAGAAGAATCTTTAGCCAGTGCACTTAGATCATTCAGGTCCTATGGGTATAGCTAATCCAGTTGTGAAGATAAACGAATGAAGGTATGTTACCTGGATGTCTCTGAGACCACGCCTACAAATTCATTTTCCAATTCTAGTCAAGTCCTCCGTTACAGCTTCATGCATGGAACAACTGCACTAGTTATGTTGAGTCATGTATACTGCTTTATCTGATAGCCATAACCATGGAAAAAAGAAGTAGGCATCTTGATTGTAGAAAACAAACTCCTGAACTTAGTAAACTTGAGTCTGTGAGAGATGGGACCAGGCTAGAGGTGCTGACAAAGTTAGATTTCAGATCTACAAGCAAAGAGCCAGACACTGAATTAAGGCACATCAATCAAAGGGAAGACAGCTTGTGAGATCTCCTGGGAGAGAACCAGCTGCTCTTTTTCAAGGGGCACACATGTGTGTACCCCTAGGCACATTTGCTATTCTAACATCCACAGATATTAGTATTAATATTATTGCCAAATCTCATTTTACATGTTACATTGCAAACCTGCCTAAGTTTGTTGTCTTAGCCCATTTTTTGTTGCTTATAAGAGAATATCTGGGTATTGTATAAAGAAAATGAATTTATTCTTATAGCTATGAGGCTGAGAAGTCCAAAGTCAGGGGCCATATCTGGTGAGAGCCTTTTGCTGGTGGGAACTTTCTGAGGCAGCACAGGGCATCATACCACATGGTGAGAGGGCTGTGCATGCTAGCACAGGTCTCTCTTCCTCTTCCCATAAAGCCACCAATAGCCCTCCCATGACAACTCACTAATCCATTAATCTATGAATGGATCAATCCATTCATGAGAGCAGAGCTCTCATAATCCAATCACCTCTTAAAGATCCCACCTCTCAGAACTGCCAAATTGAGGATTAAGTTTCAGCATGAGTTTTTGCAGGGGACTTTCAAACTATAGCAGTTACTACACACACACACACACACACACACACAAAATTAAGATGATCATAAATAATATCTACTTGAGCTTCAATCTGATTCTGAAATGGATAGAACTAAAACAAAATGTGTACGTTAATCAAACTTATGCACATGCTGGTGCTTGATTTGAAAGACCAACTTAAGCAAGTGGTTGAGAAAGATGGAAAAGTCAAGAATGATGTTCAGGTCTCTTTCCTGGCCAGATAAACAGTTCAAGAGATGATCAGAGTGAAAGGAAATAATCAAATAACCTAAGCAGCTATAGCTAAGGAGAGCATGGGAAATCATGAGATGTAAAAAGGATAAGCCTGACAGTTGTTACATTGACACAGCTTCAAGAGGTCAAATAACATAAAGATAAAATTTCTCTGAGAACAGCAAGAAGGAAGAAAAACAGTAGATTAGAGCAAGTTAACATGTGATTCACAGGGCAGAGGAACACTAATCCGAAAAGTACATTGAAAAAGATTTGGCTTCCAACTCTCTGCTCTCAAGATACATGGGATGTGGAGAGGGAATCCCACCCACAAGCTACATGGGGAGGTGGTTTCCCCAGAAGACAACCAATGTTTCAAGTATGGAAAATTGTTGGAAATGATTTGCAGAGTAGAGAGTGATTATTTAACACTCATTTCATTACCATGAAATAAGTAAAGAAATAGTTGTTCCAGAGTTCAAAATGGAAGGGTCAGGGAAGGAATCACAGGAGAGAATAGATGACTGGGAAAATAACAATAAAGATAGTTAACTATATAACAAGGACGTGAAACAAGGTGGTCTGGTGTGTTGCAAGATTTCCTAAAATAATTGGTCTCTCAAGTTCCTGATGGATTTGAGGAAGAAGCAGAAGCATTATTTTTATTACTTTTCTTTCTGGGAAAATCAACATGATTCTTAATTAATTGTGTTTCTGAGGGAATCTTAGCCCAGGTGAACAGGCATGTAACGGGTTTAATTGGAGATTACGATTTTAACCAGGAGTCCTAAATAGCAGCAGATTTATGCATTTGTTGAATGAAAACAGTAACTGAAATCAATAGTACCTTGAGAATTGTTGTCAAAAAGCAAGGAAGAAAAAAAATGAGATTTGTTAAGACCTAGTGATGAAAGTTGATTCAGGAGAGGATAATGGAAGGATCCAGTGCAATTTTTATAGGAGGTTTGTCAAGTTAACTTATAGCTCTTAATTTTTATGATAGTTTTCAAAAATTACTAGACTATCTAAAATTTTTTCTAGCCGGAAATTTGTGTATTTGTTTCTTCTCTGTGTATTTTCTGTCTCTTCCTCTCTAAAATGCTGCTTTATGAGGGCAGGACTCTTACCCATCTTGTTCACTATTATTCCCAGTGCCCAGAACAGTGCTGGGGTTATTAGAGTATACCTAATATGTATTTTTGAATAAATTTTTTAAAATGTTTCTTCATACCACCAGTTCACTTGGCATCCTGATTTCTTCTATCAAGTCAAAGAAGCAGAAATAGTAAAATGAAGACAAACTGAATGTTTTTCTAAAATCACAATGTTTATAGAAAAATGTAACAAAGAAATAAAGAAATTTATTTTTGAGCACTTACTCTTACCAGATTTTCCCACATATTTAATATAACACATAAAGTTTGTTAATAAATCAGTTTTGTCAGTGAAGGAAAAAGAGATTGAGAAAAGTTTAGCATTTTGCCCAATGTGAAATGACATGTTTGTGGAACAAGATGTATTTTAGTTAAAAGAGAAAGAAAGGAGGAGGAGGAAGAGAAGAAGACAAAGGGCAGAGGGAGGTTAGGGGATAGGAGGAAGAAGACAGAAGAAAAATGAACACTTTTTGGCATAAATACTTTACCTCCTTATAATTTTCATAAGAAATAGATGTGATAAAAATCCATTTTCATTTCACTCAAAATTGATGATTTTACAGTTCTTATGACTTCTGCAAGTGACCCATAGCTAAAGGAATTTGAACTTGGGTATTTTTAATTCTCAAGCCCATGCTATTCTGATTATATCATAGTCTCTAACAGTAAAAAAGAAAAGAAAGTCAGAATGTATTCAGCTCCATTTAGAACCCAAACTGACTTTGTGAACACTATATTTGGGCTGGTTCTTACAGTCATGGTAAATTGAGAGATAGGGTGTTCCTTCTTTTTCGTAAGTCCCCATTTTTCAGTTAGCCGGAGTTACATTATTTGCATGTACATATTGATATTACACTAAAATAAAATTATGAGAAAATTATGAATACTAAGCTATTGTCCCTTAAACATAAAATTACAATCACAGTTGTTTCCTCTCACATTTGAGATCCTGTCAGAGAACCATTCTATAAACACAAAAGAAGACTTTTTTCAATGCTTTCTGCCTCTACACAAAGTTCACAACATGTACAGTCACCATGAAAGTACAGAGAATTCCACCCTGAAATTAGCCTCGGGAGTGATCTATGCAATGAAAAATGGAATATGATGTGACATTAAGTGCATTTTTCATTAAAAAACGCATTTGAATATTGCATCATCAGTTAGTAGAGGCAGAACAGTTTTAACAGGCTGTGCCGATTCTAACTTTGCACATCTGTCTCTTTCCTGAACACCCATGCTGTGTTCCACTGATTCATGCCACCGCCAACAATAATCCTTGCAGATTTCTATCACTTGATTATCGGGTCAATGGTGCATGTAATTGCACTGAATGAAAAGTCAAAAGCTACAAAAGCCCAATTTAGCTTTGTGTGCAGCACAAAAAAAGAGAGAGAGAGAAGCAATTGCAACATAGAGTCAAGGCAGACCCTAATGTCATGACATGATGTTTTATAAAGGTTAATTGCATAAATTTGAGCCAAGAATAAAGTAAATGCTGTTCTTTGTTTTTTTTTTTTAAGTGCCATCTTTTTAAGATTTTTGCTATGATATTTTCGATACATAGTTCTTTGCTTGATTCTAAAATGAGTATTTTATTCTTGCCACATCCTGGGCAAGGTGATTTGAGCTATTGAACAGAATTGGCTATTTATTGGCTGGTAGGAAGAGAACAAATAGGGCATATATGCTCTTTGTCTATTTTTCTCTGCTATTTTCTTTCATCTTTTCACCCACTTGGGTCACTAGTTCTCAGGAGCAATGATGGCTTTTTCTTTGTATCAGAATGCTCTTTTGACCTGACTCAAGTAGAAAAATAATGACAGTGTCACAGTTCTAACTCTTCTAGCACAAGCTATTACAATAGCAATCTATTAATATTTATTTCTAACCTTTCACCCTCTCTTAAGATGCAGGTGACATTTGTAAGGGAATTGTTCTGCAGAGGAGACCAAGAGCCTTGAAAAATGTGATGCATTGAAGCCCTAAACCCTCTGCTCGTGAGGATGAGAGGAAGAATTGTGAACTGCAGTCAGGAATAGAGTAGCACAAGGATAACTTCAGACCGGATTTGAAAATATAGCTACGTGAGAGTTTGTGCACTGGTGCATGCAACTCTATGTCACAGTCAGGGAGTAACAACATCCTGGTTCCATGATCAGGGATAGCTATCCAAAGCAAATCTTCCCAGTGGGGAAAAATGTGGCAGTGGCAACAGACTCAGGTAATGACATAAGCATACTGTAGTGGACCTAAGAGTTTTCCACTCTCCTTGGTTATTAGTACCATAAACATCCCTGTAGGAGATATGAACACTAAATATAATGTGAAAAGCCACAAAATATGATTTAGGCACTGTAGATCTTTTACAAATATTGACTCTAATTCTTTCCAAATAATATGCATTATTATTCCCATCATTGGTACTTCCATCTTATGCCAACCCACATCAAGATATAAAAAATTTTTTGAATTCCTTACTGAGAGGAATATTTGAGAGTTGTTATCACATCTAAATTAACAATGTACTAAAGCTATAGAATTTCAAGTTGGGAGGAATCTTGAAAATCATCTACTCTAGCACTCTAATTTCGACTGAGGCTTAGTGAAGTAAAATTACATTTACAAGGTTACACAGCATGTTAGAGATGGAAACAACACTGGAATCCAAGTTTCTGGATTCCTGGGCCGATATCACAAGTTCCATCTATATGACCAGCATTGAGGAATTGTCATACTGAATGTCACCTAATTCTGATTAAATGCTATATTTAAAGAGATTCCGATATAGGCATATCATACTATGGGAGATTTAGTTGGGGTTCCTTAGAACCTGATATTATCCCATGGTAGGATAATAGCTCTAAGTAGCTCTAATGAAATCATACGTAGAGGCTTTGTAGTGGTATGATAGGCATGGCATTTATGCTAAGTCAAATTCAGGAAGTTTAAGAATGAATTTCTATACTATAATAATTTATCACATTCTGTCTCCTTACAGAACTTATCCTGGATACTACTAAGAACCACTGACCATACTAAAAGGTTTTCCACAATCTGGGGCCCATTTGGTTGGTAGAGGCTTATTTTGACTGATTGAAGGCACTGTTAACAAGTCATAAGACTTCAGTTTTACTCCAGAATCCATCCAGCTAGGACTTATTTTAACTTACCTTCACCAAGAGTTTAGTTGCCTTCACAATAAAATATAGTTAATCATAGTGCTTGACTTATTGAATTATGAGAATCAAATAAAATCAAGTGTTTGATGAGTGCTTTGAGGTGCAAAAAACTATATAATAAGCAAATATGGATCAATGGCTCTTTTACCTGAACTCAACTTATAGATGTCACAGAGGCAAGAAAGAGGTTGAAGGATGACTGATGGAGCACGTGTGCGTACACACACGATCCTTGGAGAAAAAGATATGTTTACTTTCAAGTGGGGTTTGGGGCCAGAATGGTAGCCCAGGACATTATAGAAAGAGTAAAGGCTAGAGAAGAGATTTCTGGTCATCTAGCACTAAGGGACTGGATATCTACAATGTTTCGTAAGTCTAAGATTGGATATTATGCAGCAGTCAGAAGTAATAAGCTAAATCTGCATCCAGCTACGTGTATAGATTTTAAAACATGATATTGAGTAAAAATATGCATATCTATAGCAAAATACTATTTGTACACGTTCATATATGCACGCACAAAAACAAAACATTATACGTTTTTTCTACTACACATATATTTACAATCAGCTGAGTTTCTACAGAAAGAAGAGGAATGCTATGTGGAGTAAGTTTAAAAAATATAATGAAACAGAACAAGTGAAAAGCCTTAAACTTTCCTATGCTGATAATGTTCCATGAACTAAGAAGTCTCGTTACCTCCAATCCAAAGATTCCACCAAGAAAAAGGAAGGAGGAGCAGGAAAAAGAGAAGAGTAGAAAGGAGAAACTGTTGCTGAAAATTAGGTCACACCTCACCCGTCTTCTCTGTTGCTACAGAAATGGATCCCATGACAGTTCCACAGTAACCATTACAATGATGCATGTAATCTTTAGCAAGTACAAATTGTCATTTTCTTCTATTGATATTTGTATTCATATGTGTATGAATATATGTATAAATATATATAAACGCATACATATATACACACATATACATATATAATTTTCACTCATGTTTTTACAATCTGCTTAGATAATACAGGTATAGTATAAAGACTAGTTGGACTCTTTTTTTGACATTTGCCACTAACGGTTTTCAAGGCACACTCCTTCTTTTTCCAGTCTTGCCTCACATCTAGACAAGCTAATAGGAAAGCCCGCAACCACTCCCTCCCTTGGCACTAGTAGGATACTCAAACCCTGGTGCAAGACCACTCACCCCGGCCAAGAACTCTAACTCCAATAAAAGCCAAAGTCAGTCTTCGTTGTCCTGATCTCTCAAGCCACTTTCCAACCTTCCTGGGAGCCTACCCTGCTCTCCAGAGAAAGCCTTATTATGAAAGTAATACATTTCTAGACCTTCTTGTTGTATGTATGGCATCATCAGTCTTCCTATTCAGACCAAATTTTGAGGAGTGGAGTTGATCCTGCACCCCTGCAGAAAAACCGTAAATCAAAAGAGAACACAGGAACTCACTCCCTTCATCACGGTCATTCTCATGATGACGCTGGCCTGGGGAGCCAGCACATAGCAAAAGAAAGTTGCTAAAAAGAGATATCCATTGATTACCTTTATCTTTCTGCCTAAAATTACCATTAAATCTGAAGGCAACAGAAAAACATTTTTATGATTTTTATCTCTACTTCATTTTGAATAAAATAAAAATAGCACTCAAGCAAAGTAAGTCTTTTCTAAGCCACAGGGAATATATTACTATGGTAACACGATCCCCAACAGAAATAGCAACACTGATCTTGACATATTCATAGGATTGGTTTCCTCTTGATAAGCCACAGTAGCATATAGATAAAGTGTGCAAAGACCTTGAGCAGAAAACCTAAGCTACAATTTAATGCAACCTCATAATGAGGTTATATAAAGTTTTACCCTTAAAGTCCACCATGCAAAATAATCAGAAACTCCTATTTGGACTGGGCATTTTACATATCGGTAAGGGATACAAAGCGCAGTTGCTTTTTCAGGGCACACTAGCAGAATACAAACCCCATCAGGTACTCTTACTTTCAAGTCAGTAGCAACTCTCTGTGTCTCCTGGCAGCCAAACATAAAAAAACAAACAGCAACAACAAAATATCTTGTACCTTTCTAGAGAAAATACTAAGAAGGCATTTTAAAAACTTAATTTACATTTATTTATAATTAAATATGGAAAGTTGTATATCACTTTGGTACATTTGAATAATATTTCTATATGTATATGTCTTTTTTTTCCATTTTAATTTAGATATGCTCCTTTTGAAGACTGTTGTCAGTTTAGCATCTCAATGTCACCAAAGCTGTAACCAAACCTCTCAGCAAGAACTTTGTCTTGTGTTCATTCAACCTGCCCTTTTACCTC
>CAUYRB010107701.1:0-10559 GCA_963574695.1 Propithecus perrieri | reverse complement strand
CTCTGTTGCCCAGGCTAGAGTGCCATGGCGTCAGCCTAGCTCACAGCAACCTCAAACTCCTGGGCTCAAGCGATCCTACTGCCTCAGCCTCCCAAGTAGCTGGGACTAACAGGCATGCGCCACCATGCCCGGCTAATTTTTTCTATATACATTTTTAGTTGTCCAGCTAATTTCTTTCTATTTTTTTTAGTAGAGATTGGGGTCTTGCTCTTGCTCAAGCTGGTCTTGAACTCCTGAGCTCAAACCATCCGCCCACCTCGGCCTCCCAGAGTGCTAGGATTACAGGCATGAGCCACCGCGCCCAGCCTATTCTTTCAATACAAAGAAAATTATAAGGCTCCTCCCAACATTTGTACATTACCAAACGGTAAATTTGAGCCACTCCAATTTTAAACCCAGCCTAAAAGCTAGTAACGTTCATCCAGAAATATTTCAAATAATATTCATTATTCTGTGAGTCAACACAAAAAGTAATTTTACCATAAGTAAAAATAATTCTATCCTCAATATTAAAAAGTCTCAGAGAATACAAGTATTTAACATTTATTCTAAAACATGACAAGGAACTAAAACATTTGCGATATAAATGTGTTTGTTTAAACAAAAGCTTTACATTCAAGAAATAACTGAGCATCTACCATCTGCCAAGAATAAATCCTTTAGAGACAAAAGCTTTTATATGTTAAAATATTTTCAAAATAATAAATATAGCATCTTTTGAGAAAACTGCATACGACTATTTCCTAAGCAGTTCTGATAGCTCTTCAAATGTTGTTGATTTTATATAACATTTAAAATACATTATGGTAGTATATATTTAAGTCCCAGTGGTAACTTCCAGAAAAACAGCTGTTAGTGTTTACACATAATACACCTATCAAAATAAAACCATAGCTTTAAGAGATTTATGCGAGAAAATGAGAAATTAAGAAGGCAATGTAAGAAGTTACAATTCCCCTAAGACCACTAAGGTATGTTTGGAGGGGAAGAATTTCTCCTAATTTATTAGCTTTTCTCCCTACTTCCTCCTTTTTAGACCCAAGAAGTCCTAGAGCTTACTGTGGTATATATATATATGGCAAAGACTCTCTGGCTGAATGGTGTGAGGAAGCCAAACAAGTCAAAATTGTAGGAAAGGTATCAGTCCTACAGAGTTGAAGGGAAATGGAGACCTGCAAAGGTTTTAAACTTAAATTGGGATCAAGGGGATCTTTTAATTTACACTGACAACAACAGGGAAGTATGATCAAAATGTGCTCTCTAAAAATAAAATTTACTCTCCAATTACATTACAGTTTTCTACAAATCCACTTAAACAGATCAACTAATCCTTCAAACTCAGCCATCATAAGAACAAAGACCATTTGACTAGTTTTCCCCCAGGAGACCAAATGTTTCAAAACTCTGGAACAAAAATTATGCCCAACCTTTTAACAAATTTGTCTAGACAATCCTAACTTAAAATATGCGTAGTCAATTGACAAAAAACCAAACATTTATAGCCACATTATTTATAAAGTAACCATTGAAAATAAGGCACAATACTTTAAAAAAAAAAAAGTTTCATTTTACAGGAACCAAAACATCAATATAAACAACAAAAAGAAACAAACAAAACCCAAAGCAATAAAGCAAACCAGTATGAAGAAAGCTGGTAGATCGAAGGTAGGTTTTCTTATTTCTAACCTGGTATTTTTTGTTTGAAGGCAAATAAATCCAATTGATTTGTGTGTCTAGACCTGACCAAGGTCACTACTAAGAAAAACATGGGCACAGACACTGTTGCCTCCGATGGCTACATAAATCAAATTTGTAAGTATATACTGATTTCGTACATTGAATAGTAAGTTTAAAGTACCAACTTTCTGAACCACAGAACCTAACTACCCCGACCCAAAATCCCTATACAAACTCTCCCACTACACACCAACATTTCATTTTATAATAAAATATTTCAAAGTCTAAGTAAGGTTGTGTGCTCAGTCTTCCATGATGAAACTCACTGGTACGTAAAAAATCCCTAAGCCAGTCTTTTCTATATTATTCTGTAGAATAGAACCTTATCATCAACCTAGTTCATATATTCACCACATGAAATAAATACTGCCCTAAGTTATTTACAATGGAATAAGAGTCCCGAAAGGGTACATACTCTCCAACCTTTCTTAGTACTACTAAGATTGAAAGGCGCTCATCTTTTAGTTGCTCCACAATCAGAATGGTCGTTAAATGCCACTAATGGCCCAATCATACCTCACTGCTTAGTTCAACCCAGAAACAAGATCAACCTCCTACTACGGAAATGAATTCTCATCACACTTTTAAAAACAACAGTTAAATGACACCTGACATTTAATATTCAGTCTCAGTCTATAGAATTCTGAAAATAGCATAAAATAGAATCAAGACCCTATTATGGTAATGTTTTTATTTAAGGTCTATTAAAACAGACTAAATTCCACAATCCCATAATAGGTAAATGGGCATGTCTGGGGGGAAAAAAATCAAGAATCAAAGCCTTACTTTTTACTTACATAATGATGATAGTATGCTAAAAGACAGTTTTTAAAAACAGCAAGGTATGGAGCTTCACTTTACCAAATACACCATCAACTCTGAAATTTCTTAAAGAAAGCTTAAATACATTGGCGAAGTGGATGCAAAATATAACAGTGGGAAGAACAGCACCTTACATCCAATGAAGTAACAGGTTTAGGCTTGTTTGTACAGCTCCCTAAAATTTAATCTGAAACAGAATACAAAAACCAAAATTGGCCAAGAATTGGATGGGAAATGTTTAACTCTAGATTAAAACATCCGAATCATGCAAAATGTTGCACTTATACACTTACCAAACATTTTAATTTACTTTGGCATACCGAATAAAAGATGGTTGGATTAAACCGAACAAAAACTATTCTTAGTAGCCAAATAATTTTTTTAATGTTTAAGAGCATCTGTCATCACCACTGAAATTTCCAAGGCTACCTGAATGCTTTCATTTTTTTTTGAAAAGTGGAGTCATTTTATTTGCCTCTCAGGAAAAACCAATAAAATTAATCAACTAAAACACAGCACTGTCATTTGCAGCAAAATCAACACATTTTTGTAAACGGCTCGGGGAAGAAAAAAAGCCTAGTCTTTTCATGTAAACATAATAAGCCTGTAATATGCTGCAGACAAACGCACTGCATGGGGTGTGGAGGACCCGAGCTGATTAGATTACCACAACATCAGCCTGGGGCCGCCATTTTTAGAATCTGTAAAGGACAAAAGAGGGAAATTTCAGTTTTTACTCCCCATCTCAGAAATTATAGGAGTAAACGGACTATTTTCCAATTAGGCGTGGATGTCTCCAGCCTAGAGTTGAATGCACCTCGCTTAATTCTCTCCAAGGTCTCCAGAACTCCAAGCACCTTACGTTATTCACATCTCTAAAAAGAGACTAAAACAGGCAAAACTGGGTTTACTCCAGAGCTAAGTCTAGAGACTTCTCTTTGACTTTAAATTGATCTTAAATTGTATCTCAGCAAGGACGGATTTATACGGAACTAAGGCCAGTGCAAGAGAGCAGCCTGGATTGTTTTTTTCTCTCTCCCCTCCCCCGTTTAGCACAGTGAACCGTTTGTTTCTCCTCTGTGTCTGCTGCCACAGGGTTTGTGCCAACCCCTTGGTCAAAATAAGCTTTTCCAAAATGAGCCATATTGTGGATCCTAAGGCTCCGGCACAGTAAAGGACGGCGGTAATGCAAGAGGAGTGGGGGAGGAGACTCAGAAGGCTGGGAACTGGGGTGACCACCTCAGGGGCGGGTTTACCCTCTCCTGGAGAGGATGAGGAGCTGTCTCGCTCTCCCACAAAGAGAGATGCCCAGGGCGTTCTTTTAATCCCCTTCGTATTGACGAGAACATATACCAGAGACTGACAGTCAAGACATGGCAAAAGAAGAAAATGGGGCCTATATGGTTTTTCAGCACCTGAACCAGACGCGGTTAAGAAAAGGGAGACCTGGCATCTCCTAGGACCACTTCCACACAATCCCTACTAACAGTCACCAGCTCCCTCCTCACTCAAGCGGCCTTACCCCGCTGCCAATGAGGAGTGCGCCCCCTCCCTAACTCCCACTCTCAAGGGGGTTTAACTGCCAGTTTCCCCTTCCCCAACCCTAAAACCCGCCATAATGCTCCATTTCTAGGGACAGGGAGGAGAAAGGATAAATTCGATTTAAACAAGCAACGTCTTGCCCCGGCAAAGACACCTTAGAGTCAACGTCGACTGCCCCCGCCGAAGGATAAAGATGAGAGACTTCCCTCCCCCCTAGAAACACAAGTGCCCCCTACCCCGCAAACCCCATGAACTCCCACGGAGACGACAGGCACTGACCTGTGATGTTCACACACCAGACACCCGAACCCCGTTATGTGCTCGACCCCCAAGGAGTCTCTCCACACCTCCGGGATTAGGCGACCCCCAGACAGCAGCCACTGCGGACAGAAGACCCGGCTCCACACACCCCTTCCCCAAACAGCAGCTCGCAGCCTCTTCACCAGGAACCGAGGAGTCAGGGGAGGGGGCACCCAGACAGTCTACAGGAACGTAGAGGCGACGGCAAGGCTGCTCCGAGTGTCTTAGCCCCCTCTGTTGCCGCTCCCGAACTCAGGCACCGTCTCCGACTCGGCCCCCTGCGCCCGCTCAGTGTCACTGCCGCTCGCTCTGGGAAAATGGCGGCGACGGCGGCGGCGGCCGCGGCGGCGGCGGCGGCGGCCGCGGCGGCGGCAAGTGCACGGGGCCCGCCCGCCCCGCTCCGCAGGGGCAGAGGGGGAGGGGATGAAGCTTCCCGCCGCCATTTTGCTTGTGGGCTGCCGCCCGCCGTTGCCTCTCCTGGGAGACTTGAGGATAGCAAACTGGAGGCAGTCAGGTGAACAGATCTCTGTCTTTTTCAGAACAAATGCATTCAACAATTCACCCAAGGTTTGGGGAAGTTTCAGTATTTGGTGGGATTGGTTCTTCTTTCCCGCAGTAGCCCTGAAGTCTGGATATAGGTGAGCTTGGGCACGCCACTCTGGGTGGAAGGATAGTGACAGTAGGGTCTGGGAACAAGCCCCCTATCTCCCTCCGAAAGCGATGCACTTATTCCCACCTCCAAAAGCACCTCAGTCCCGTCTCCCCTTTCCTCTCTCCCTCCTGCCCTCTCCACCACGCCCCTCCCCCGTCTGGCCTCAAGCGCAGGGTGAACCCGGTTGGGGTGTCACTCGACGCCCACTAGGGGCTGAGTAGGCTCCAATGCGCAGGCTCCGGGCACCGGATAAAAGCGGAGCTGGCGAGTCCAGTGCCGTCTCGATGGAGGAGCAAGAAACGGAAGAGGTCGGGGGGAGAAGCAGCAGGAAAAATACAGCCACCGTCAACGTCGCCTCCCTGCTACCGTGTATCGGGGTAAAAAGCTGCCGTTGCCGTCGGTGCAGTTGCCGTTGCTGCCTCCTATACTTCTCTTGGCCTCGGGGAAGGATTTCCCCGCCGGCGGGACAATGTACGGGGAGGGGAGTGGGAATTCCTTATGTGGCGGTGATTAAACCAGGAAGGGACAGTGAGACAGTTATCTCGAAGAAAAATGGGGGAGGGCCAAAGAATAAAACAAGGGTTTCCCCCCTAAAATGACACGGCGATTCCGGCTCTTGTTTTCGGGGTCTTTTCCCGAAATGGCAGTTTCCGTCTTCCCTTTGCCCCACAGCGACCCGGTGCGCTTGGTAAGCTGAGTGGGGAGAGGCAGAGGCGGTCTCGGCAGCCAATCGGTGCCCGACGTGGCCTGTCGGGGGCGTCGTTATTGGCTAGCAATGACCTCATCCTGCAGCAGCGGGTGGGGCTGAAGCCGTAGGGGGAGGCTGTTGCAAAGGCAGAGAGGGAGAAGTGACGATGGGGATCGTTTCTGCCGCGGCTGATGTGGAACCCAAGCAGTGGCGAAGGGAATCGCAAGGCTCTCCCTGACCATTTTCTCCTCTCCCTGCGCGAGGTGAGGGCCCTGGCTCGGCCTCTGCGAAACTTTGGGGCGCTGGCGCGGACAAGGAGACAAGCTTTCTCCCGTAACTTTTGTAACTGCGTCAGGGCAAGATGGCGCTGGGTCTCCTTGGGGCGCGGGGGGAGACGCACGTCCACCGCCGCCGCAGCGCATGTGACCGGGCTGCATTCCTGTGGGGTTTGGCTCCGACCCAGGCTGGGGCGGGGGAGGGAATCGGGCTTGGGCGGAGGAGACTGTGGTGCGGTCGGCGTTGGCGGCCTGAAGAGGAAGAGATGACTGTTTGAAAGCGCTTCCCCTCCCCCTGCTGCAGAACTGCTGCGCTCCTGGGGGAAAGCCCCCGGAGGACACTCCTTGTGGGGTGTGACGGCTGTTGGTGGAGAAGGTTTAGCGCTCTATTTTCTTACCTGCCTTTCTCCTTGCGAAGTATACTTACGTAAGGTGGTAGGTCCCTGATGTGGGAATCGAATCAACTGTGGAGTCCCTAAGGGACCCTGGGAGGTGTAGCAAGGAGAGACTAGCTCCTAGGGGCACAACGTTGAGGAACAATCGGGTTTTTTTAATGAGGAAACGTAAAGCTTTTCAGATTCCAATAGAAAAATAATTCCAAAGTTTGGAAACGAGTGTAAAGGTGTAAATAACACGCAGAACACGTTAATTGCTTAAAAGGTATAAGCAGCCAAGGGCTATGCCATACGAATTTAAGGGCCCCTTTCAAACTTTCTGTTCCTTTTGTACTTTCTCTTCTAGTATCCTCCCTATCTGTACATCCTATAAGAATGTGTAATCTTATCAGTGGGATGTGGTATTTTAAAAATATAGACCTTATTAGTATTATTATTAGTATTATTCTGTATAAATTTGTAAGGCTGTTTTCAATACTTTCACTCTGTGTTGTCTTTCTGTCGCTCTTTTATGGTTTTAAAAAATAAAAAATGGAGTTGTAAGCAGTTCTGGTAAATATTATTTACCAGAGGTTCCTGCACCATTATAAAATATTAAAGCCTACCTCTTCAAAGCACTTTTGCAGTAGTATGGCCTGTACTTTTAGTTCTTTGAAATCTTAATAAGTGAGAATCTCCAGCAGTTCAAAACATCTTAAAGGCTGTTTTGGTGTAAGGTAGAATAAGTTTATTTTTCCTTATTCCTACTCGACCAAACTAGTTTCAGTAGCCAAATCAAAACTAATGAAGATTTTTAAAGGGCTTCTCCCCGTGAGTGGTGTTGAGAGTGGGGAATTATTCGACAGAGACATTTACATCTAAAATCTGGCTGGCCTTTTGACAGAACACATACATTTGGTGCTAGGAGGAAATGCTTGCTGGTCCTGAAAAGAACCTGAGGTCAAGGTTGTGCTGTTTCCTTTAGGCTTAGTTTTAGGCTCTTGGTAGTTTGAAAACAAGATTGGGTTCTTAATTCATTTGTGTATCCTTAAATCCTTACTAGTTTTGTGGATTTCTTTTTTCAGTTATTAAGTAACTGAATGTAAATAGCTAGTGCAAAGAATTTAAGGTTCAGAGCTTTTTTTTTTGGTCCACTCTGAATATAAAATGAGCGTTGGTCCATAAGAACTCTTGAATAACTTAAAGGGTCACTTTGTTATATATGTCTCCCTTTCCCTCATAGCAGTTTTTATTCCTGCTTAGAAGAGGCTAAATACGAAGTCAGTAGATTTTTTTTTTTTTTTTTTTTTTTTTGAGACAGAGTCTCACTGTGTTGCCCGGGCACTGGGCTAGAGTGCCGTGGCGTCATCCTCACTCACAGCAACCTCAAACTCCTGGGCTCAAGCTATCCTCCTGCCTCAGCCTCCCGAGTAGCTGGGACTACAGACATGTGCCACCATGCCCGGCTAATTTTTTCTATATATTTTTAGTTGTCCGATTAATTTCTTTCTATTTTTAGTAGAAACGGGGTCTCGCTCTTTGTCAGGCTGGTCTCGAACTCCTGAGCTCAAACAATCCGCCCGCCTCGGCCTCCCAGAGAGCTAGGATTACAGGCGTGAGCCACCGCGCCCTGCCTGAAGTCAGTAGATTTTAAGGTAATTTTCAGAATGTTCTTAGCTTCACTGTGCCTTAATAAGGAAAAGAGGCGATTTCCCAAGCGAATGGGAACGTGGTTTCTTTGCTTTGTACTTTTAATCAGCATATATCCCCATTGTTCCTAGTTCCCAAATCCATGAATCGTTTGAGGTCTTAATTTTTCTTGACTTTCCTGTGATATTGTAAATAATACTTGGAATTATTTTTCTTTGCCTTCATGCATTATATGTTCTCCCTGGGAAATTTCATTTGTGCCTATTATTTTCTAATAACTTTTCAGTTTTTACCTCCATCTTATTTCTGCTAGCTTCAGAGCTGCCGGTGCAATGTTAATATTTACCTGGGGCCACAGGTTTCCTGAGCTCATATAAAAATACTAAGCTTGGTACTTGATTCCTAAGAACTTTTCTTTGCCCATACCCATAACTTCCCTGGGGTATTTGCATAAATTATACCCCAGCCTTCCTTTCCTTATTTCTGTTCAAATCATTGCCTCTTACTTGCAATAATTGCAGTTTCAGTAATCTTACTGGTTTCACATAGCACATCCCCTTGAGATGGTGTGCATTTTGTTTTAGCACACCATCTCAAGAGTGCTATGCTATTTCATACCCCTGTGCCTTTGTTCCATTACTGGAGTGCCTCTTCCTGCTTCTGGATAACACAGCTTTTCTTTGCCTCTTGAAACTCTTTCAAATCTCTACTCCTAAGTAAATAGAGCATTCTTTACATCGAGGACCCATCCCAGTTCTTGACCTTGGCAGGCATTCTGGTGTACATGTTTCTAGGTAAGGCAGAAGGCAACTGATGGGCTATAGATAGTTCTTCCCCCTTTGGGAAGAAGAAAAAACTGGGCTGAATATTTTGGGGCATCCATAGTTCTCATATTTATAAGACAGATATATTTATAGACAGATACAAATATATTTGTAAGATAAATATATTTATATTTTTACCTATAAACTTTAATGGTATACAAACGCTCGTGATAATATGGATTTGTCAAGTCTGCTTGCCCTCTTTAGAGCTTATGATTGTGTTGATTCTTTGTTTCTTAAGGAAAAGCATGGCATTTAATATTTATTATTTTAAAATACTGGCCTTTGGGGTTTTTTATTTCCTCCTTTGTTGTAAGCACGCCACAAAACAGCATCATTGCAGCATTGTCTTTTTTTTATTTCTGCATGTTATGGGGGTAGAAATGTTTAGGTTACATTGCCCTTGCTCCTCCCCCCCCACAGCATTGTCTTTTGAAGTGGAGAATATACCTTCAGTCAACAACTATCTTTTACTTAGTACCAGTCCTAATAAACTAAATTGGTTATTGGGCATACACAGTGGCTGGCACCTGTAATCCTAGCACTCTGGGAGGCTGAGGAGGGAGGATTGCTTGAGGCCAGGAGTTCAAGACCAGCCTGAGTGAGGGTGAGACCCAGTCTCTACTAAAAATAGAAAAAATTAGCTGGGTGTGGCTGCAAGCACCTGTAGTGCCAGTCACTTGAGAGGCTGAGGCAAGAGGATCGCCTGAGCCCAGGAGTTGGAAGTTGTAGTGAGCTATGATGATGCCACTGCACTTTAGCCAGGGCAACAGAGCAAGACTCTGTCTCTAAATAAATAAATAATAAAATAAATGGTATTTCATACAACTTAAGCTTAAATTGGGTTAAATTATATAGAAACTTATTCCTAGAGACTGTATCCCTTTTAATAATTCTTATTCTGGAAAGATGTTATTTTTAAAACTGTCTCTCCCAAAGTATATTGACTGATATTTTATGTCTCAAATTTAAAACTATATTCTAGTGGTTTTGGTGAGAGTGGAGAGAATTATTGTACAGTCTTGATTTAAGGCCAGACCAGAAATCTTTAACTGCTAGTGTGACTCCTCACTCCCCCGAAAAAGAATGCTCTCAGTATCCAGAACTGTGTGATGCTATTGTATATACTTACCTCATTTAAGTAATAATCTTACCCAAGGTGGCAGAGCAGTGATTTTTAACAGGTGTCTCCCTCACCTCACCAATGTTCATATTCTTTGCCCTAGTTAACACTGTCTGAAGGAAGACTGACTTTTGAGGTGTGGCACAGGATAGCAAAAGACTTATTTTAAAACTTAACTACCTTCAACCCACGGGAAGTGACTGACTCTTGGAATCAATTATGTAGCAAGAAGAGCCTTAGTGAAAGTAGGAGTAATGAAATAAGGGAGGTATATAAGACATTACAGAAACATTTATGCTTGTTGCCTGGGTATGTATGGGGAGAAGAAAGAACTGACTTTCAAGAAAAATAATTGAGATTTGGTAGTCTTCAGAGATAAAAGCCAAAGCTGAGTAGATTCCATCTTTTTTTTTGAGACAAAGTCTCACTTTGTTGCCCGGGCTAGAGTGAGTGCCGTGGCATCAGCCTAGCTCACAGCAACCTCAAACTCCTGGGCTCAAGCGATCCTCCTGCCTCAGCCTCCCGAGTAGCTGGGACTACAGGCATGTGCCACCATGCCCAGCTAATTTTTT
>CAUYRB010107697.1:0-21359 GCA_963574695.1 Propithecus perrieri | reverse complement strand
AAGGAGTGCAATGCGCACTACCCGAATGATGGACATATTTGAAACACGGACTTCGGTGGGGGGGAGAACCAAGGGCAACACACGTAACCTAAACATCTGTACACCCATAATTTGCTGAAATAAAAAAAAAAAAAAAAAAATGATTTTCTTTCAGCCCGCTCTTTCCTTTCTACATAAGAGCCAGAATGATCTTATTAGAACAAAAAGTACTACCCCAAAAAATCACAATTCATTCATCAGGTGAGTAACAAAGAACTCTCCATGAGAAATCAGGTTTTGATCAATAGGAGTTTTATTACTTGTAAAAAATAAGGAGAGCGCCAGGAGCTTTCTCCAAAGCAGTGCCTGCCCAAGGAAAGGTGGCATAGAGTTTTTATGAGGCAATGGAGAAAGAAGATGTGACATCAAATGCAGGGACGGGTTCCAGTTGTGCAGGCATAGTGGGTTGTCATGCCAGCACATAGGTCGTATGTTGTGGTAATGAAGCTACAACTCATCCACAAGCGGAGACTTTCGTATGGTAATGAAAAATGTTCACTCAAGTTCATGTATAAGCGGCAGGGTCTGACAGGGACTAGTTTTAATGGGCTGGGTGGCTGCAGGCCTCACAGAGTTGTGTAAAACAAGACGTTGAAAAACAGTTTATGTATTACCAAATAAAATAATTACCTTCACTGTAAAAAAAAAAAAAAAACAGGTGATTGCTCAAGCTGGTTCCTATAGTCCCTAGAGACTCTCCTTACTTACAAAAGCATTCCTATTACACTCAAAATAAAATCAGAAGTCGTTACTGTGGCCTCACAGGCCATTCTACATAACTTGGCCCATGCCTTCCTCTCAAGCCTTATCTTCATTATTCATCCAGCCACATTGATCTTATGAAAATCCATCAATGTTATAATTTCATTCACTTAGTCACCACTCATTTGGCACTTTCCTTACCCTCCCTGAACAACTTTGTTTTCTGTATATTACCTCCTTCTTCCATATTTTCACTTAGTTCACTTTAATTATCCTTGAGGTCTCAGCTCAAGTGCAATTTGTCAGAGAGTTCTCCTTAAACACAATGTCTAAATTAACCCCTCACCTCTCAGTCACTATCCTCCCCACCTTTTTAGCACTGATCATTCTTTGATAATTATACTATTCGATTACTGCTATTCTCCTCTATGTGATATATAGATCATGAGAGCAGAACTCTTAGCTCTGGTGTTGATGTTCACAGCTGTGCCTTAGAATTTTGCCTAAAATAATGTAAGTGCTCAAAAGATGTGTTCAACCCCTTTGAACCATTTCCCATTTCCCTCTTCCCACCATCCCCTGGAAGTTGTTGTTTAATGGGTATAAAGTTACAGTTATATGAGATGAATAAATTCTAAATATCTGCTTTGCAACTTAGTATCTATAGTTAACAATACAGTGTTGCACACCTAAAATGTGTTAAGAGGATAGATCTCTTGTTAAATGTTAAACGTTCTTATCAAAAACCAAAAAAAAAAAAAAAAGCAAAAGGACACAAGAAAACTTGGAAGTGACAGATATGTATATTACCTTGATTGTGGAGAAGGTATCACAGGTGTATGAGTATGTTCAATTTATCAAATTATATATGTAATATATATTTAATATACATTTTGTATTTATACATATTTTATGTAATATATATAATTTTACATTAATTACACCTGAATAATGTAGTAAAAATGTGTTAAACCAAGGAGTAAAGAAGTTGGAAAAGATTAGTTGATGATACATGTATTATATCCCATTTTAGTGATGCTAATTAATAAGTTCCAAGGAGGTTAACCAACTACCTCAGTTTTACCCAAACAGCAAATGGCAAAGTTGAAGTTTTAACCCAAATTGCTCTGACTCCAAAGATTTTGATATTTCCATGAACACTGTACACGTTACTTCAGTGAACACTGAACAGGCTTGCCAATCTCAGATGCCTATGCTTCTGGTTTCTTAGAAGTACATTAAAGTTTTATAAAAAGCCTTATTGTGTTGAGAGTTTATTTCTATGATACTTATCCGCATGGATAAAATGCACAAATACCACAGTAAATATAAAAATTCAATTGAATTTCATGAAGCCAAAAAGCTACTGATTTTGCAATTAATAAAGCATAATAAAAAAGAAAAATATTTTTGGGAGTTTCAAAATGTCTAGCTATGTCATTATGAGGAATCTGGTGACATATCATTCACTTAGAAAAAGCTAAGGAATTTAATGCAAGAATGAAAGAAATATTTAAATTTTTAATGTTTTTTCTTTATTGGAACCTGTCAGCAGATATCTTTTAGGTTCAGTTAAATACAGCAATTAAAATATATAATATAATATATAATATATTTTAACATATATATGTTATATATTTTATATAAATATAATATATTATAATATATATTATATATTATATTATAATAAATAATATATAACATGGATCAGAATATGCAAGTGGGGAGGTGAGTGTACATATTAGTATGTTGATTTTTAGGTAAATGATAAAATAGAGTTTTGAAAGAAGCTACCATTATTAATAATATAATCATTTGAAAGAGTCTTCCAAAAATCAAAAGGATGGCACACACAAGCATGTATACATAAGTACATGTGCACATACACACCAAGAAGAAAGACTACATATTAAACCTGTAAGTTTTCATACTGGAAACACAGAACAATGTGAATAGCATGTCACCCTGAATAAAAGAAACCAGGATATATAAACAAACACATTTGCAGGTAGAAAGAGTCACGGAAAACTTGTGGTGTTATTGACTCCAAAGAAGGTTATTGGGATCTGGGGTTCAGGAGTTGAAAGAGACAGATAATTCACTAAGCATCTTTAAATTGTTTTGCATTTTTAATGTAGCTTTGACAGATTAAAAAGATCTATTGAAAGCTATTGTCTTAAAGTTCCTCTAAATAGATATCTTGTACCTTGACTGAAGTGTTTTTCTTCCACAATGTGTGAGTACAGAGCTTGATAAATAGTAGGTGTATAATGAATCCTGATAGTAAAAAGCACAGGGTTAGTTTGGGGTTTTTTTTGTTTGTTTTTTAATCTATATTGTTTTGCCTTGACTTTTTTTAACTAAAAAAAAAATGTAAATCATAGGTGGTGTGATATTTTCAAAACTTTAAGTGCATTGTTTACTTCAAGCTATTGTTTAAACTAAAACCAGCAAAGATATTCATGACTCATCAACCTCTGGAAATAGATGCTCTTGCAATCTCTAGAGCTGTCTATACTGCTGTGATTTAAGTATAAGTTAGTCTAATATGTAAACGTTCTTTCCCGTAATTAAAAGAAAGTATTCATCATTTATTAAAAGAGTAATGGTTCAAGTAATACTGTATTGTTAAGTACTTTCAAGAAAAACTATATCAAAATAGGTCCTGGCCCAAAGGGTTTTACCAAACTGGTCATTCCATTAAGAAAAAACAAAGAATTTGTGTTTATTCTGGATGCATAAAAGAGGCAGTTACTGTTTTGTGAATTGGTATCAATTCTATTGGATCTTTAAAGATATAAACTGTGGTTGCAGTGTACTCTTTTTTTTTTTTTTGAGACAGAGTCTTACTGTGTTGCCCGGGCTAGAGTGCTGTGGCATCATCTTAGCTCACAGCAACCTCAAACTCCCAGGCTCAAGCAATCCTCCTGCCTCAGCCTCCTGAGTAGCTGGGACTACAGGCATGTGCCACCATGTCCGGCTAATTTTTTCTATATATTTTTAGTTGTCCAATTAATTTCTTTCTAATTTTAGTAGAGACGGGGTCTCCCTCTTTCTCAGGCTGGTTTCGAACCCCTGAGCTCAAACAATCCGCCCGCCTCGGCCTCCCAGAGAGCTAGGATTACAGGCGTGAGCCACCGCGCCCAGCCTGCAGTGTACTCTTTAAATAAATGTCACTTGTAATGTAATGTGAGGGAAATGAAAGATTATTTTCATACACCTAAAACATTTAGGAGCAGGATTACATATTATCATTTAGGGTAATTGAAGCCAACCTTTCCTACCCCTGCTTCTTGATAAGAACAAATAAGATTACTTTAAATTAATAATTTAAAGAGGACTTAATGCCTCAACTGCCTTATCTATTAGAATATTTTCCTAACATTTTAATATGAACCTCGTATGATCAGAAAATAGATATAAAATGATATTCTTAAATCTGAGCTTAATGAGGCCCTAGTAATTCCTATTAAAGGTATGGATTTCTAACTAAACTGGGAATTATCATAATTTATCACGTGAAAATATCACATTATCTGCCTCCTGAGCAAATTGTAAAATACACTAAATTTCAAATAATCATTACTATTTGTAATACACAAAGGTAATTTTGTTTTCACTGTGGAGAGATGAATTGTTTTCACTGTGGAGAGATGAATTTCTCAAGTTCTTCTGTAATTTGACCATGTGTTAAACTAACATTGGTAAGATAACAATTCACTACATTAAAATGACTTAATCCAGTGCATTTAAATGTATGTTTTACCTTGTATATAATGTGGGTGCCTCCTTTAGAGCTAAGCCACGTCACATGAGATTATGTTATAAAATGTGGTCACTCTACACTTATCACTTATGCGTGTACTTAATATATTTTCCTTTTCTTATGGCTGCCATGACTGAAAATGCCCTTGCCCAGAGCAAAAATAAGCCTGTCAAATCTGTTTATAAATTTTCTAGTTGAAAGCCTCTTTTAGGACACATAGAAGTTATCTATCTATACGGAATTAATTACTCAAACACAAACACACGGTTATCTATATTCAGAACAGATTAGTTCTGGGTTGAAGGAGTGCCCTTCTGACCGGCTTGCATTGATTCACACTAGTTTTACTGAAAACAATTGAATCATTTCACCCTCTTTTTCTCTTTCTCACTAAAAGGATTTTTGTCGTGTTTGAAAGTATACATTCCATTTGTTTCAGAGTCTTTATTAATGGCTAAGAAAGACAGCCAGACAAAACACATTTAACTTTAAAAAATGAAAATATCATATGATATTCAAGAATACTATTAATCAAGATCATGCAAATTAACACAACAATGAAATGCAACTCGCTCATCTTATTTTTCAAACAAAGCTTGCGCTGAAATAGGTACTGCCGTATCTTGTCATCAAGAATGAACATTAATAACGTGTTTAGGAGAGCAACCTAGAAATATCAAACAAAAACTTTAATGTACATAATCACTGAGCCAACATTTATAATTCTAGTATGCTAGCCTATAAAAATGATAGCATGTAAGCAAAAATATAAATGTAAAATGGTTCCTTGGAACATTGATTATAATAAAAAATGAAAAAAATAATATTTATTGTAGAATTATTTACTATAAAAAACATTTTTGCATTGTATTAAATTTAATATAAAAAATATATAATAATCCATTTTATGAAAATGTAAGTAGCCATTATAAAATAGAACTTTACAGACAAAAAGACCTCTAAGATAATGTATAATTTTCAGAATATGTGTAATATTACTTCTGAGGATATGAATTGGTGATTTTTTTGTTTATTTTTTGTAGATAGAGTTCAGTGTTTAACTCGATGTGTTCATATAATTTTAGATTTGTCACAATGAACTAATATTAAGGTATAATTTTAATAAAGCAATTGAAAAAAATAAAAATAGGGGGTTATTTAAAAACACATTGGATTCCCTAACATAGATTATACATTTAAAAAAGAAGATGATTTAAATATACTATAATAAGTGTTTTGGTGTTAATTTTCTTGTGTGTTTAATTATTCTACAATGAAAAGACAAAATTTCAAGTAACAGAATTTCACATCAGAGTAGTAGAGATAAATAGTACAAGTCATAATACACATATGTACATGAATTCCTATAATTATATGGAAAAGCAACTCTTAATTCCTTGCTACTTTAAATATATCATAATTATTTTCTCTGAATCATGGAAATATCAATATTAAAATGGTTTTTGAAAATTATTTTGTTTGATATATCATTTATTTTTACACATGAGGATGTAACATAATATTTGCATCCCTTCCTGGTTAAAATCTCTCATCTTCTAGAGTCTCTGAAACAATTCTGAAAAATAAAATCATCTATCTATATATAAAATTATAAGACTTCATATCTCTTCAATCATTGCATAACATCTTGATTGAAAATAACATGTGATTTCTAAATTTTGTCTACTCTGTAAACACATTTGTAGCCATCACTTTTTTTTGTCAATGAACGATGTAATAGTACAATATCCTAAATAAATAAATATAAAGAATTTTACCTCTGCTCATATTTGCCAGTGCTAGAATTAAATAAACTAAGGTAAATTAAATTGCTCCCAAAAAAGGATACAAATTGCACCTGCATAACCCATACACTGAATACAACTTAGAATTATTTTTAATATAGATATGAGAGACGAGTTAAAAGATGAAGACCTTAGGACTCCAAGTACAGGTTAATTTCTAATCATTATCTCATTTCATATTACTTCATTTCTTTTCAGTAGACTAATATATTTGGTCTCTTATTCTATTTTCATTACACTATAATTTCATAATTGCCAGGAGAATAAATTAATTTTCTGTAGTTTTCCTTTCTTCAGAAGAATACATTATTAAAGAACTTAATACTGTTACAACTTACTGCACTATTTCAATTCATCTGACAAAGATGTTAAAACAAACATAAAGAAATCCAGTAAATTTTGGAGAAAATAATTAAAATAAAGAAAATGGTGTAAATTTTATCAAATTGTTCTGACCAACAATTCTACTATGTCAGTCATTCTTAGTAAGGTTAAACACATAGTAATAGCTACATATTTATTCACACATGTATAAAATATTTATTGCAAATATTCTATAATACTTCTACAGGAAACATGCTAGGTTTAAAAAATATCTTAAGGTTTTAATTATTTATAAATAAATATTTTATCAATATGATATGTCAATGCAAAGGCCAAGATACTTTTTAAATTTTTAAATTTAATTTTATTGTATATAAAAGTAAAAGAAAAATGATTTTAAAATTAAAAATGTTATAACAGAGGTAGGCTGATTATGAGACTTGCCTTCAATACCATCTTAATGAATTTTCTGGTATTCAATATTATAAGTTGTCACCAGTGACAAGAGATTCTATAATTTAATCAGTAATAAGAGTATATATATGTATATATATGCATGTTTTTTTAAAACAAATACTATCAATTTGATTTTCTTCCAAGAATTTTTAATCATTCATTTGATTTAAAGGCCAATAGATACATTGAATTTTTTAAATTTTTTAATCATTTTATTTTTTTAATTTACTTTTTTTATTTCAGCATATTATGGGTGTACAAATGCTTAGGTTACGTATATTGCCTTTGTCCCACCCGAGTCAGAGCTTCAAGCATGTCCATCCCCCTGACGGTGCGCACTATACTCATTAGGTGTGAATAAATCCATCCCCTCTTCTCTCCTCCCACCTGCCTGACACCCCATGAATGTTACTACTAAATGTGCACATAACTGTTGATCAGTTAATACCAATTTGATGGTGAGTACATGTGGTGCTTGTTTTTCCATTCTTGTGATACTTCACTTAGTAGAATGGGCTCCAGCTCTATACAGGATAATATAAGAGGTCCTAGATCACCACTGTGTTTTGTGGCTGAGTAGAACTCCATGGTATACATAAACTATATTATTAAACACATAAACACATTCTGTAACTATATTATTTTCATTTAAATATTAATTTAATTAAAAGCACAATGATACAAATTATGCTGAAATTTATATATTTTAGATGAGCTGCTTTCAAAACTTAATCTTTGCTTGCATTCTATATTATATGATTTAACTGTATTTTCATATTGATGTCTGGTAAGCATCAATTTTCAAAAAGAATAATTGTAAAGTGTTAGAAGGTGTTCTACTCAGCCACAAAAAACAATGGTGATTTAGCACCTCTTGTATATTCCTGGATAGAGCTGGAACGCATTCTACTATGTGAGGTATCCCAAGAATGGAAAGACAAGCACCATGTACTCACCATCAAATTGGTATTAACTGATCAACACATAAGTGCACATATAAGAATAACATCCATTGGATGTTGGGCAGGGGGGAAGGAGGAGGGGGGAGGGGAAAGGAGGGAGGAGGGGACGGGTATTTGCAGACACAAAGAGTGCAATGAGCACCACCCGAAGGACGGACATATTTGAAACTCGGACTTGGGGGGCGGGGGACAAGGGCAACATACGTAACCTAAACATCTGTACCCCCATAATATGCTGAAATAAAAATAAAAATTAAAAAAAGAGAAAAAAACGTGTTCATACACTTTAATACACCAAGAACATTAATATTCCTAATAATTTATCTTAAATAGTATGAGACACATACAATTAGTTTTATACTAACTTATCCACTATGACATTGTCTGCTTTAGCAACTAACTGCACAAAACTAAATGTGACATAATAATAGAATTATTTAATTTTTATGTATATATCCATATAATGAAGCAGTAATGGAAAATCATGTTTGCAAACATTTCCATCATAATATTATCTGAAATAAAAATAAGCATACATAATCTAAAATTGTAATATATCTAAATAGATGATAGACTGATATTTAAACAAAAAAAAGCCTCTAAAAATTTCCCTAAATTATTAACAGTAGATAGTTTGGATAGTTAAATTTATATATTTTATAAATATATATTTTATATTGAAATTAATAAATGGAGATTATATTGCTTTAGTATCATAATTTTCCAATCTTTCCAAAATAGATTATAAGTAGGTAAAATGCCTAGGATATCTTATTACGTCATCTTGCTATCAGTTATTTATTATTAAATTATTAGTTATTAAATATATGGTTTAATGTAATATATTTCAGTATTTTTAAAAAAATTAAATTATGTGAAATGTGATTTTTAAAATCCTTCTACTGCCTCACTCTATTTACTTAACTGTATGTAGAATAATAAGAAGGAGAGGCATTTTGACTAATTTGGATTACACTAAGCATTTTACCTAATCCAGACACTTTACACATTTCCAATTCACCTAACAACCTTGATGACAATTTACTGACAAGGAGGTTAAGGTTATGAAGGATTAAATAATCTATCCAAGATGAAATAACTAGTATGAGCAGCATCCAAGTTTTAAGTCCCGGCCTTTTTGTTCCCAATTTGTGTGCTTCCGTAATATCACACTGATTCATAAAATACCAGTAAGTCAGGCACTTGTCACTAATATTTATGCATGAGACTTCTTATAATCAAGTAGATTGTGAGATAAACTGACACAAAATAGCAATCTTTGGTGTAATTATTTTGATATAACTCAACCAGAGTTATTTGTTTATTTGAATATATATTATAAAAACATGTAAGTAACAATACAGCAGATAAGTATTGTGGGTATTACAGATACACAAATGATATACTGCAGCACATATGTTTTAAGAGGTGTAGATAATTTTGTGAGGGGCAAGGAGCTGATGAGCTCAAATGCACACTACTAGATTAAATGCATTTATGTACAGCCCGTTTGCTTTGGTTCAAGAGTGTGGATATTTATTTTAATGATAAGCTTAACCTTTGTTCTTGTCTCAAACCTTGTTAAGAAACTATTCTACATGTTTTATTTTATAAAATAATTTTAAATTTAACTCCTTGAACTTATTTTGATTTTATAAGGTTATTTATGTACATTTACCCAATGGCCTTCAAAAATGGAATGTTTACAATGAATAAATGGATAAAAACAAGGTGATTTTTTTATATGAGACACCTAGTTTAGATTTAGTGAAGCTAACTCACATCAAATTATATGCTAAAACAGAAATCATGTATACAAATTACGTACAGTGCCACAATTAACTTAGAATTGGGTGCTCATTATCCTGCTGTTTTGTTTCATTTTTGTTCACATGTCAAAAAATCAAATATAAATGCAATTACTTTCCAGGAGGAAATAAATATCAGCAATTCAATATTCAAAAAGTCAACAATCATAATGCTAGATGAAAAAGGCAATAATTTTCTGAAGATAACAGGTAAATAATTAACCCTGAAGGCAGATTATCAGATCATTCAAAGAAATCGTAGATTAATGGAGGAGAGTTGCAATGTGACTTTATAAGGTAAGTAAAAAATATAATAATCACTCCTGTTTGGGATGGATATATGGTTTTATTAACCTTTGTTCAGCCCACTCAATGTGATGGTGACTACTTATTGTCTACGAATCTCTTCCAAATTAATAAAAATAAAAGAAAAAAAGAAAAAAAGCCTACCTTTCCTAAATCTATGTTGGGAGTGTTTGTACCTCTGTATTGGCTATATTAAGTCTTTATCTGTTTATAGAGAAAGATGAATTCCTTCTTAGGATAAAATACAGTATTGTGTCTATTTCTCAGTTGTCTATTTAAGAGAGGGGCTAAACTGGATGATAAAACATGGTAACGGATGACAAAACTTTCTTAATAGCTGGATCCATTTTGTGAAACTAAGTTTTTATTTGTAATAATTATAAAAATTATAAAATAAACATACATGCACACATGGAGCCCATTAAATAGTTCCATTAAGCAGTTAAACAAAACAGCCACTAGAAGCAAAATACCAAAATATTTTATATATATTTAATTAGTTTGTGAAAAGCTTTATCAGATGTATAAATTTTAAAATACAAGGACTTTAGAATTTCTAGAATACAGCTCAATTATTTCACATTTAAAAAGCAAAAGTCGCACACACACACACACACACACACACACACTTGTGCATAGCATGACTTCTGAAGTTGCATTCAGAAGTTAACCAACGAAGGATTACACAAATGCAGGAACAGATACTATGGCTCCTTTTATATTTTTGTTAGATATCCATTTTTCCTTCCATTCACATATGGGTATATGTTTTATATCTTGGGAATATAATATTTCTTCAAAATACACAAACAAAAGTTTCAAAGTAGGAAAAAGTTAGTGGAGTACAACTTCTCATTTCTGAAGCCAGGAAAAGTAATTCTATACTCTCTCCAAAACAACAGTAGTTAGAACATTTTAACTTAGTAAATGTCACTTGCTTTCTGATACCATACTTTTAAGAAAATGTGGCATATATACAAAATGGAATACTATTCAGCCATAAAAAGAAGGGAATCCATTCATTTGCAACAACATAGATGAACCTGGAGGATATTAAGTGGAATAAGCCATACACAGAAAGCCAAATACTGCATGCTTTCACTCATATGTGGAACCTAAAAAAGTTGATCTTATAGAATTAGAAGGTAGTATGGTGATTCCTATTAATAGAACTAGGATGATGGTGGCTAAAGGAAGGGGATATTGGGGAGATAGATGCTGGTCAATGGAAACAAAATTTCAGTGAGATATGAGGAATAAGTTCAAGAGATCTACTCATGGTGACTATAGTCAACAACATATTGTATTCTTGAAAAATGCTAAGGTAGTAGATATAAAGTGTTCTCAGCACAAACATGGTAAGTGAGGTAATGCATATATTAATTAGCTAGATTTAGTCATTCCACAAACTATATATTCTTGAAAACATGATATCGTATACAGTAAATACATACAACTTTATCTGTCAATTAAAAAAATAAAAATGTGTGGGATAAAAAAAGAGTAAGTATGATTGCTTTCCTCCACCTTCCCTCCTTCCATTTTCATAATAGAAATGATGGAAAGTCATTAGTGGAGATGACGGCCAGCCCACCATCATTTCTGGCTTCCATTAGCTGTGGCAAAATAATGGTCCTGAGTAAATGGACTAAATTGTCTCTGAAAATCCCCAGCTAGGACCAGAGCAGCAGAAAAGGAACACAGGGACCTGGAACAAGTCAAGGTCCATGGGTTCCACCTTGGAAATGGTCACCTTGGAAAAACACTACAAGGACCTTTTTATCGTATGATTCCTCCCCATCTATCTGAAAGGTTGAGTTTAGTCATGTCTGCAGTCATTTGGTCTTTATACATTGAGGGACAAGTTCTATAGAGACTTCAATGGTTCCCATCAGTGTTTGAACAATTGAGAAGTTTGTTTAGTACCTTGACAATCTTTCTTTAGAGTTATGTGCTTTGTAGCTTGTGTTTCCTCGAGATACATCATAAAAATATAGTAGATTATATGAAAGTTAAAGGCTTATGAATTAAGCCCACAAATAACCCTGCCAAAGGGCAAATTACTTTACATTCCTAATTAAATTAGTCAAAAATAGATGATTATGATATTCATAAATGAAAAACTTGATGGTATTATATTACACTGAGCAGTGGCATCTTTCTCTTTTATAATCATATTTTTGGATATTTGTGAAACAATAGCTTACATTTTGAGTAATTTTGTCATATAAACTGATTTTATCAATACCTACACATTCTTCCACTGTAAAATGTTTGAATAATATGCATTTATTAACACACACAGAAGTTTTCCACTGTGAAAATTTGAATGTATTTTGCATTTATAAACTTTTATGTATCAAAGTTTTATTCCACAGTTATACAAAACTTGAAATTTAATGTTTTTTAAATATATTCAAAGATCCATTGTTCTTTATAGTATTAAATGAATATGCTGCTTATTGATTCCATATGCTCTCCATGCTGAGAATTGTATTTTGTGTTATGGGAATAACTTCCAGATACTGTAAGACTAGGTATGTCAGGACCAATGGCTTCCATTTGTGGTTAAAGAGTAATTTCTAAACCAGTGTTTTCACATCTGATTTATAACTTAAAATGATAATAATTCTAAAGTAATAAGGATTTATGCAATATATACACAAAATTAAATATTATTAAAGTGTGATATGAAAATAAACCTAATTTTAATTATAATTTAAATTTTCTTTAAAAATATATAGCTTAAAATATTGATACTACATATAAATTTCTACTTTCTCATCTTTAACAAACTGAAATTTGACTAAAATCCAGATGAACATCACAACATAAAATATTAATGTTAAGACAAATTGAAGTTAGCAGTACCACAACCACAAATATATAGGTCTGATCATATTATATGTCATGGTTGCTACGTTTCGGCACAGAAGAGAATTTGGAGATTATATTTTCAAGATGATCAGTGAATAAGGCAATATTACCACTCTATGTGGCCACTATATGAAAGGATGTGATATTATTTCAAATAGAATATTTAACACTTATTTAAAACTATATTTAATTTAGAGTATTTCATAAAAAACCTCTCTCAAAACATTAAGACTATTTTTAACAGTGTTACTATGAAGACTTGAATGCTATATGTTATATTCAGTAGCATTTCCCTTCCTATAGCCTATGGTGAAACACTGTGTTTGTTATGCTACAGATTTATGTTCTTATCTGGGAATGCACAGACAATATATCCTAAGATTCCCATGAATAAATATTTGTCAACCTGAACTCTTAGAGATTACAATTAAAAAGAGGTGATGTTTTGCCATGCATAATGGATACACTTGGGAAGTTTGGTCGTGGAAACATATTGAAAAAGTAATACAAAATAAACATACCCCCATGGTTTCTCTAGTAGTTCATATTAAAATTAAAACATTGAAATAAATTGCACTCTCCTCGACTTTAATATTCCACTTAAAGAAAAAATAATTTAACTAAGAAAATTCACTGTAAATATAATTTTTACATGATTTGCCATATCTTATTTTTTTTTTTTTTGGATACTAAAAGCACCTATTTCACTCAATATCATGAAAAAAACTTTACAAGATTTATTTTTGCTATTCTTGTATGGGTTTGCGTACTTTTATAGCTCTTATGAATAATTTGGTAGAATATCACATATTTCCTTGATAATATTATTAATATAAAATATAATATAATCCTGGACAGACTAAAAATAGTATGGGGGAATTTCCTTGCTTCATTGTTGTAATTCTATCAACCACATCCAAATTCAGGGGTGACAGCAAGTAAACACTGACAATAAAGATCACCCTTGAGAATATTTAGAAGGATATCTATCATCTGTAAAACTAGAGTGATAACAGCCATTAACTACAAGAGATATGGATGTACTCCTTGTCAATTTTCCAAAAGAGAAAATGAATTTACTGAAAAGATAAAGTGTAACTGTCAGGTAAAGAAGACATTCTTATCATTGACAACATTAATCACAAAAAAGTATTAAAAGACTAGTCTTCCAGGATGGTTTGCAGGAATACTGGATATTTTTGTCTAAAACAAATAAGTGTTATTTACTGTGCTTCAAAAGAGAGGAAACGTACCTAAAAAACAAACCAAAAAATCACAAACTGAAAGAAATTTTCATATATTCAAAACAGAAAATGTATATGTACATGGACAAAGTTGAAAAGACAGGTGAATGACCAACCGTTTTCCTGCAAACAAGCAAATGCTATCTTAGTTTTACAGATCTTAGTGACATTTAGCCTAGTCATATTTATCTTTTATTATAGGATTTTTAAGAAATACTTCAGTTGGAGTTGGTCTTTTATTGTTTCCTAGGCTTTTCCAACTATCTGAAGTCATGCTTCATTTCAGCATATCCTTAAAAGAATTTATTCTGCCTGTCACCGCTGTGTCATCTTGTGACAGTTCAGCACTCCGCAGTGTTGGGCATATTGGTATTGTCTACCTTCCCACATCCAGTAGAGCTGCATTATGACGAGCATCACTTATCCCAGGCTGCTTTTCAGGCCTGAAGTTTGGATGATCATATTGTGTTATTTAAAGTTAGTATGAGTCCACTTTATGATTCGAGCTTATAAAAAAACTTTGATAACTAAATATACCTGTGGAGTGTTAACTATCGTTTTGTATTTATCTTGTTGAAACTAAACAGATTACAAAACTGATCTACTCCTAACTGCCTGATCTACAGGACAGTATGTGTTGAGAAGTTATCAAAAGTTGTTTCCAGGCCAGGTGTGGTGGCTCACGCCTGTAATCCTAGCACTCTGGGAGGCCGAGGCGGGCGGATTGTTTGAGCTCAGGAGTTCGAGACAAGCCTGAGCAAGAGTGAGACCCTGTCTCTATTAAAAATAGAAAGAAATTAATCAGACAACTAAAAATATATAGAAAAAATTAGCCGGGCATGGTGGCACATGCCTGTAGTCCCAGCTACTTGGGAGGCTGAAGCAGAAGGATCGCTTGAGCCCAGGAGTTTGAGGTTGCTGTGAGCTAGGCTGACGCCACGGCACTCTAGCCAGGGCAACAGAGTGAGACTTTGTCTCAAAAAAAAAAAAGAAAATCACTTCTTGAAAAAAAAAGGACCAAAGTTAAACAAATAACCAAGTATATTAGTATCTGAAAGCCTAAATATCTATAAGTCTGATTAATCTACACATAGTTGGGACTAGGGCTTTGTTTAAAAAATCAATTGATTTTTTGCCAAGGACAATCAAGACTATTTTGGATTTATTTTTTTCTACCTTTTTATAATTTAAAAAGGTAATATATCTGACGTTCTTCAAAGGGGCATCCGGTTTATTATAATATACATGATTTCCTTTTCATTAAAATATATAATATCTGATTAGCTTACAATGTTACACTATTCCTAGATACAAAATTACTTTTCTGAAACTTTATTTTCAGTGGGGTAAACAAGGACAAATAAATTGAACTACCAAAAAAAAGTGGCAAAGTTGTATTTTTAATTCTAAAATATACAACACATTTCTACCTCTTCTGCCACTAAAGAGTAACTAAAATTGTTGCCAATCAATTTATGCTCAGAAAAAACCCCATGCCAACAGTTCTCTGCTCTCCTTCATACCTTCATTTCTGCAGATGAAATACTTCTATCCAGTTATTTAATATTTAATAAACACATTTGTTGTTCCCCAAAAGTTTTGGAAATCAGTGAATACCACCACCACCACTAACAACAACAAAACAGCTAAATGAGTACAAGTGAGAATGTTTTGATAAGAATAAACATCCTTGGCCTGGCGCGGTGGCTCACGCCTCTAATCGTAGCTCTCTGGGAGGCCGAGGCGGGCGGATCGTTTGAGCTCAGGAGTTCAAGACCAGCCTGAGCAAGAGTGAGACCCCGTCTATACTAAAAAAAAATAGAAAGAAATTAATTGAACAGCTAAAAATATATAGAAAAAATTAGCTGGGCATGGTGGCACATGCCTGTAGTCCCAGCTACTCAGGAGGCTGAAGCGGGAGGATCGCTTGAGCCCAGGAGTTTAAGGTTGCTGTGAGATAGGCTGACGCCACGGCACTCTAGCCCAGGCAACAGAGTGAGACTCTGTCTCCCCCCCCAAAAAAAAATAATAAACATCCTTAATGCTTGTGATTATGTAGCCAGATTGGAGCCCAGGGATTAGCACTGGTGCTCCGAACTGCTTCTTCTGGGCAGGCTCCTAGGAAATGGTTACAATGCGCGCTAAAAGAGGAGCAAGGTAAGACTGAATTAGCCTTTCACACTACAAATCATTATAACAGGTAACATGTTTCAGAAAAAGCTTTCAAATTGGAAGAAAATGACAATACAGAACACTCATTGGTCAAAAAAGTAACTTGGATTGTTCTAACGTCACAGTTCAGCAAACTGTGTGGGGAGCCTCTAGCGGTTATGACTTCATTCTGCGTCAAGTGATTGTGAGATTTTTCATTATTAGAGCTATAAAAGACTTTGGAGAGGAAAACGTAGATGAGAAAGCTTCCTTCTGTGGCCCCACCACATACAAACAGCCACTTGGAGCCTTGGATGTTCTAAGTGGGTCTAAATTAGGAAGTAACCTCCACTGAATTAGAAAAGGGGTGTTTATGCTTCTAATCCAACAGCCGTGCTCTATGTAGGAGGGTGGACTTGTGTCCTGCCTTTTGTCCTATGCCTTGTCACTGGTCTGTCTCAGAACCTGACCAAGTTGTAGTGTAACTCATGGACTAATCTTTCTCCCACACAATCTTATCATAAACCATAGCAGTGCTGATAGTTTCTAAGTAGACTTGTTCACAGATGTCTAATTTCTTCAAATACATATTTCTTGTTTCTCTTTATTAGTAGAAGATTTGGAACTTAGGTAATGGGAAGTGACATAATACATTATATATGTCTCCAATCATTTTTGCACTTATACTGAGTCATAACAAAAATTTAAGATTATAATAGTGGCTAACAGAGGTTTATTTTATAAGTAATTATTAATTCTTACAAAAATCTTAACACTTTTTAAAAACTTGATTTTTTTAATTGTGGAAAACAACATGATCTATTGATAACATAAATTTTATGCATATAATAAAAACACATTGTGTTGTCTGAATTGGTATTATTTAACAGCTTTAAAAATATGACAAAACATATGTTCCTTTCAATTATTATTTTGTGAAAACCACTGTAAATAGGAACCGAGGGCAATTGAAGGCTTATGGATACAACATGGAGAGTAAGTTCTTAGGGTTTAAAAGACATTGTTACCCTTCAAATACTGAAAAGTTAAAATTAACCAGGCACCAAGACCAACAGGTAAAATGAAACCAATGCCAAACACTCTGTTTAGTATGTGGAGGAAACTTTAGAGGAAAAAAATATAAAGAATGAAAACATAAGAATATTTATTCAAAGTTTCTGCTTTTGTGAAATATTTATTTAGTCCTTCTCCATGGTATCAAAATCTGGCTACATTTGGCTATAGCAAATGAAAGTTGTGGTACCCCAGTCCCACACACATATGAGGAATATGAAGTCATAGTTAGTAAAATAATTCACAGTATTTAGAAAAGTCAAGAACAGTCTTATGATAAATGTATAGATATTTTCCAATAGAGCATAGAATTAATCTTCTCTTTGCGTTTCTGATACTTAATTTGAGACCCATTCTATTTTGTGATAGAAAAATATACCTTCTCATTGACCTATAGATCCAGAATTATGAGTTTACTTGCCAATAGAGACAGGTATAGAGAAATTGAGAGATTAAATGACTCCTTCTCCTAAAATACAGAACAAATAAGTGTGAATGTAAGAAATGGGCAGGAAGTCCAAATTCTCAATTCACAAAACAGAGTGACCTAAAATGAGAATGGAAGATGCAGGCTGTGTAGGGTATGACAACTATTCCTAATGAAATTAACCAAAGCCAGTTGCCTAGCACATTCATCACGTGGATATGCTGGGTGCTTCTAAAGGAACTGGTGCTTTCATCTCTTGCTTTCAGTCTATAATTCTTTACAACAGACTCCACTCATAATGCAATATGTCCATGTTAACACTTTAATTAGGTAATTGCAATGGTTTTTGCTATGAGCACACATGCCAGAATGAAGGAGTATCAAGCTGCTAAGTAGCTTGACCTTTTGGTCTTGTCTGGATTTGTGGCTGAAAGCATATGTGGCTCTGATAGTGTCTCATGCAGAATAATGACAGAATAATCACTGGGGCATGAAGCCACAACCTGTAGGGAGTTAATCACAACCATTAATCTCCACCACATTCTTCTATTCTTTGAGGACAAGAGCAGTGACAGAAAGATTTCATTTTGTTTACTTAATATAAATGAAACTCAAATCAGCTTCTCAGCTTCTTGGTGGGCTTGAAGAAAAAAATATTATATGCTAGCTAATTTGAAGTTGCATATTGTGTGAAATTGATAATCACTTCTATTGTGGAATATCAGAACTCTGTATTGTGGTGGTCTCATTCTAAGTCTCAGTGGATACATTTCTATACTGTCAGCTTCTTATAAGCAGTGTCCTTAGTCACAGAGACAGGAGCACAAATTCACAGGAAATACATTTTTCTGATGTTCATTTCCATCTGAAATAAATCATAATCATGATGAAAGTAAATAGAGAAACAGTGTTCTTTATTTTGAACCCCCGTGCTGCCTTTCTAATAAGGTCTCAGCCATGAAATTACTGGCTATATCAATACATAATTAATGCTAGCTTGTAGGAGCTAAAATGCTATTGATAATGCTTCTTGCAAAGAGTCAAAAAAAGAGCTTTGCATGATGAAACCAGCAATCAGAAGCCCTTATGACAATATGTTTTCCACAGTAAAGCAAAGGTAAATGTGTTACTATATGTGAAGGTAATGGAAAGTGATAGTTAGGGCTTTTTGAGCATTTGGGGAAGAAGGACCTGCAGAAAAGAGGGATGAAATGAAAAGTCAAAAAGGTTTTACTGTAGCCAGCAAGTGATTCACCATTTTATGCTAAAAGAATTTGTTTTGCTAACCTTGTTGAGAATGTGGTGCACAGGAATGCTTTGTATATTGGCCCAGTCCTAAAGGAAAATTATAGTAACAATAATGATAGTCACTTATTATGCACCAGGCACAGTTTTAAGAGACTATGTCATGTCATGTATGATGTCATAAAATTCTGTATTAACCCAACATCCTTGATATCTTTATCCAAACACAGTGATCATATTTTTTGAAGCGATATAAAGTTTTTGAATGAATATAGAAAAGGGGGGGATAAACCCTGAAAGCGGGTTACAGTTAATGCTGAACCTGACCTATTGAGGATACACTTAAATGCGACATATCAGTTGTCAACTGTGAAAATATTTAAGATAACCAGTAAGAATCAACTCCTGGGTTGCTTCTAGCAGAAAGTGAATTATCAAATCATTCAGCAAAGCTTTAGAGCTACATTCAGTCTAAGGATAATTTCAATATTAGGGCTGATGACGTTGGTCAAACACATATCAATGAAGCAATTGCTGGAGAATACGGCACTTCACTGAGTATATTGCCCATCTGAGGCTCCGTATAGATGCTTCTAAATCAGTAAAGACATTAGTGGTGGCGGAGTGAGCTCTATTCTCACATTCTTGATTCTATGTTATGGCCATCTGGAGTGGGGCTGTGTGTTATTTGGCAATTGTCACATTATAATATCTCTACTGGATTAAATGTCATCTTCCTGAAAGAAGTTCAAAACCAGCAATGAAAGTCTATCTGAGGTCAGAATGACACAGGAAATTTATAAATATGAAAGAAAAGATTTCAACAGTAATATCAAAGAACCTAATGAAATTACTGGAGCTGTGAGTTTCATTTGGGACTGAAAGAATTTTTGGTCTTCCCCATAAAATGTATCTGCCTACCTAGAAACCGTTTTTGCTTCATATATGGGCCATAATCATTTCACACTAAATGCTTGAGACATTAAATTATATTAATATTATTAAAATTATTGAAGGTATAGCACAAAATAAGTCATCAGGAAAATGAAGAATGACAAATGACAAGATAAATGACAGTCGTTAAATGAATTTATTTATAATTTTTCATTTTATACAATGAAGTTGAGGAAACTTACAAAAATGCAAACAAAATTATTTTGAAAATAATTTAAAGCCTAAATATTCAATATAAACTTAGGATCAAGCAAATAAGGACACATAACCAACACAAATGCTATCATGTAATGATAATTGGAAGTGAGTTATTCAGTTAATCAGGACAAAAATGAAAATACTACTCTTCAACATTCTGAAAAATATACCTCTCTAAATAAGATAATATACCATAATCAAACTAATAAACTTAAGAAGCTCCTTCTTAGAGTGATGTTTATGTAGAAATAAGCCAGTGACGAATATATTTCCATCCTAAAGTGACATCATTAAAAAGAAATCAACAAGTTGTTGCTATACTATACCTTAAGGGGGAATGTGAAAGGTAATTGCATGGAATGTTTATGTACAGAATCGGTATTTTATTAGAAGTCTCAACTCCAAGGTATAACATTAATTAGCTTCATATCAATGACCAGGTTATTGAATATCTCAAAGTTCAGCTTTTATGTAGTATGTACCGTGCAGTTGATGGTAAAGAATTTAGCAAATGCTTAAGGGTAAGTGTTAACATCAATTATGAGTATTACTATTATTATTAGCAGTCAGAGGAACATGAGTGGTAAATAGTAAGTGCTAAATAAACATTGATTATTATCATTAGTATTATTATTAAATGAGAGATAGGAAGAAAACAGAGGGTAATTAAAAAGGATGCACATTACCGTCTTGTGGTAAGGATTTTATTAACATTATAGTTTCCATAATTAGTATTGTATGTATATATACACACATATACACTAGCGTATATGTGTGTATATATATATGCTGTATAAAGAGAATTATAGTTGTATTTCCATATATATCTGTAATCCAAAGGGAATTCAACCTTATATATGGTATTGGGTAAGAGTTCAACTTTATTAATTTCCATACAGAGGGGATTTTCCCTATACATTTTAAAAAATGATTTACTCTGTCCTTATTGATTTATGATACTACCCATATTATATTTCAATTCTATATTTACATGGCTCTACTTCAGAGCTCTTCAATTCTT